>VTPC01020874.1:876435-910569 GCA_011009095.1 Ignelater luminosus | reverse complement strand
AAAGTTTAAATTGTTATTTTTATTTTTTCTGACCGCACAGCGGGCCCGTTGATTGAAGGGAACCGTGGGCTGCAGCCCATAAAGACCATGCCTAAATCCGCCCCTGATTATAAACCATTATTATTATTTTGAGTAGTTTAGCACGATATACTAAGGATTAGGTAAAGATATATTGGAATTCTTAATCATTACCTGCCGTTACACGGGACGTTGTGAATTGAACATGGACATTGACTATACGTGACTGTCTGGGAATTTTATTAAATGTCGAGTTTTATACTTGAAGTAAGCAAACCTGTTTAGGGAAATTATAATGAGATGAGTTGTATATAAGTATTATCATACTATTACCATGATTAGAATTTCTTTGTTGTAACGTATTTTATCGAACTAAAGTTTTAAATTAAATAGTTTGTATAATAAACTTTGTATTTTCCAGAAACTTCAAATTAATATTTGAATTCTTTATTTTGTCTTTTAGTATTAATGCCAATGTAAATTATCTTTCATCTTACATGTTAAAGTATTTATATCGAGTACAAGTACACTTTGACACTGACTTTGCATTGACGTAGAGTGGCCAAATTCGATTTAATAAGACTAGATGGTAACTGTGTGGTACAAGATATTCCTGTATTCTAAGCGCGCCATGGTTCATATTTCTCGGCTTGTCCAGACAGTATGATCCTTTCTAACCACTGTTGGGTAAGATCTAGATTCAAGTATCTAGATTCTGGATCTAGACACAATCGGAAGATGTTGTATCTGGATCTAGGTACTGTTTTGAAGAATATCTTTTGATCTGATCTAGATACCAATTCAATAGATCTGAAGCCTTTAGATCCAAGATCCATACTAGATCAATCGAAGTAATTATATTTAGCTTTTGAAAAATTTCCTTTTCAATACTCAACTTCCGACATAAGAAACAGGCAAGGTTACCCATTCAAAAATAAAAATCTTTTTAAACAAAAAAATCAAACAACTTTATCTTAAAAATAAAATTTATAAATGTGATGATTTTTATTAAGTATTACACTACTAAAATACAGGGTGTTTCTATATTGCATGGAACAAACATACGGGCATTATTCTACAGTGAGAAATAAGGAGAAAGCCTAGCTACACCACCTTAAAGTTCTGCTAAAGGAGGAGATTTATTTCTTAATAACTCTGCAACAGTTTGTAGTACAGCAACGAAATTTGGTACATATGCAGCTAATTTATCAAATCTGTCTTTGTCTAAAAAGTGTGTATAGAGGATGGAAGCAGTTCTTCATATTGCATACAAAAATACACTTGAAGCTCTAATGGTTCTTGGAGTTTTTTCAGAAAACTTGCATGTTTACAAAAGTAACCAAAGAGGCAAAATTCTTTCCAAATAAAACGGGGCTATGTAATGGCAGCATTAGATTTCAGGCACTTGTGTACACAAAAAAGTCCTGGAGATTAAAGCGGCCCGCTACCACCAAAACCACTCCTGCAACAAAATTAATTTTTACAAATAAGTACAAATAAAGGCCTTGATAAGTAGTACACGCATACCAAACTTTGCTAATGCAGCACAAGCTGTTGCAGAGTTAATTTTAAAAAATTGCTTTCTTTAGCAAAACTTTAAGTCAGCGTAGCTCCACAGGGGAGCGTTTTTGGAAAAAAGTTTATCTAAGCTTTCTTGTTATTTTTTACTATAGAATAACGTGCTCATGTTTGTTCCATGCAATTTAGAAACACCCTGTATATGTAAGAAACTAACAACCACTTTGTATGTAGTTTTTAAATGTTCTAGGTTTATAAGCAAAACACACAATTAACAAAAATACATGCATTTCAGCATTTTCACGTAGTTAATTAGGTGTTATGCGGTCTCTCAAATTGCTTCTATTATGTTAGTACCCTTAGTGCAACATGTTTCTGTAATTGTTAGGTACAGAAAATTTCGGCTTCTTTTAAAGGTAATTAAACAAATTTAAAATTTTCTGAATTTGAAGAATAGTCTCTCGATTTTACTCACGAAATATAGCAATAGGTAAAAGAATTTGTTCAAAGACATCACAATACCCTCTTAAGTCATAAATTTTGACATCAATAATTAAAGGATTAGCGTAACTGATTACTTCGACCAAGGTTCTCTTTCATTAATTCATCTTAATATATGTATTTTACAAAATGCCCACAAAACCTGTGTTAGCAACTAAAAGAAAACTAGAGGATTAACATTTCTCTACGTATTTCAATGGCACATTTAAGTAAAAAGTGCCTTTTCTTGCAAAGATCGATCTTGTCACGTTTTGAATTTTCTAAGGTATTATTTCTGAACAGACCAAAATAAGATGCATTATACGTTCAGTCAGGCGAAAACAACCTTCTAAAGTATAGTAATATAAAGGATATGAGGTAAAACGATGTTTCAACTTCTCTTAGTAATTCTCAATTCTCTCAATTTGAAGAAGAATTTTTTGATTTTTTAAAAGCGAATCCACAGAAATCTCAACCTTCAGTTGCTACAATGTTTGGAATATTCAGAATGTACAGATACAAACTACTGTCAATTAAATAAATATCCAATAAAAAAATTTTTTAAACTGAATAGTGTACTGTTATCGCTGCGCCTGTAGAGAGAATGTTTAGTACCAGAGGTCAAATTTTAACTCCAAAAAGAAACAAATTAAGTGATGATATTTTTGAAACTGCTAATCTTAAAAAGTAATAAAACTTAAACTGATTGTGGTACGTGCATAAGTGTACATTTGCATATATATTTAGCTCTATTGTTATTAATTTACTAATCTGATAATTTATGTGTATCCTAAATTACTTATTTTATTAATTATTAATTATTTATACAGGGTCGCTAAAAAGTATAGAAACACGCTGCCCCTGCAGAAACGGTAAGAGATAGACAACTAAAATTTGGAGAGCTTAAAGTAGGTATTTTTTACCATATTTTATAAAAGGAATTAAAAACAAATCTTCAATTGTTTTTTCGTACGGCCGCCATATTGAATTATTTTAAATGGAACATCCTGTATATGACCCCATATTTGTATAGAGATTTCTGAGACAAATTCAATGATATAAGGATTGCTATACTTATCTTGAAAGGTTTTGGAGATAATCGCTACCTTTGTCTGGGGTTTCACTATTAAAAAGTATGGAAACACGCTGCTCCTGCAAAAACGGTAAGAGATAGACAAATCAAATTTGGAGATCTTAAAGTAGGCATTGTTTGCCATGTTTTACGAAGACAGTCAAGCTATAATCTTTAATTGTTTTTTAGTACGGCCGCCATCTTGAATTTATTTAAATGAATCACCCTGTATATGACCCCATATTTCGACAAGGATTTCTAAGACTAGCTCAATACCATAAGGGTTGCTATACTTATCTTGAAAGGTTTTGGAGAAAATCACTATTCTTTTGTCAAGGATTTCTTAACTTCAAGGACGGATTCGTAATGCAAGCAATCCCCCCCCCCCCCCCCGATTATTTGCAAAATTCCTAGCGAACATTTCAAAAGAGATTAAATTATATTGTGTTTTTGTTATTATCAATTCGTCACTATTTGTTCTTATTGCACCATAAATTTAGTTTGCTCTAGCATCGATCTATTATTCTAAAAAAAGTAGGCTAAAGGCAAAATTTCTGCGGTTTTCGTTTACTTTAATTAATTATAAAATAATCGCACATCATTGTTTTTGTTCCATTGCCTTTGCTGTTTCTCTGGTAACTTTGATAAAAATTAATAGTGAAATCCTTAACAAAAGAATAGAGATTATCTTCAAAACCTTTCAAGATAACTATAGCAACCCTGATATTGTCGAATTCGCCTTTAAAATCCCTATCGAGATACGGGGTCAGATACAGGGTGTTCCATTTAAAGAAATTCAATCTGGCGGCCGTACGAAAAAACAAATGAAGATTTATTTTCAATTCTCTTCGTACAACATGGCAAACACTGCCTACTTTAAGTTGTGTAAATTTCATTTGTCTAGCTCTAAAAGTTTTTTCAGGAGCACCATGTTTCCATAATTTTTAATAGTGAAACCCGTGACAAAAGAGTAGCGACCTTTCAATATAAGTATTGCAACCCTTATATTGTTGAATTCGCCTTTAAAATCCCTAACCGAATATGGGGTTGTATACAGAGTGTTCCATTTAAAAAATTCAATATGGCGGCCATACGAAAAAACAATTGAAGATTAGAGCTTAACTGTCTTTGTAAAACATGGCAAACGATGCCTACTTTAAGATCTCCAAATTTTATTTGCTTATTTCTTGCCATTTCTGCGGGGGTAGCGTGTTTCCATACCTTTTAGCGACCCTGTATGTATGCTGTGTGTAAGTTTTATGCATCTAATATTAAATTTGTTAAAATACAAACAATAAATTCTGTATTATTAATTAGGTACATATCCTTAATCATTTCGTGAAACAAAAATAAAAAGTATCTAAGAAGGATCTAAATACTGTTTGATAGATCTTGGATCTGTGTCTAGGTACATAATTAAAAAGATGATCTTGTATCTGAACTAGATCCGTGTTTGAAAAGGTATCTGGATCTGGAACTAGATACTGAGAGGAAGGATCTTCCCCAACACTGTTTCTAACACAAACTACAATCTGAGTGTGGCGACCGTGTACATTAGTTTACATCTCTATAACCGAAAATCCAATTCTAAAAATTAAAAAATTGTACTCTATAAAGTTGTAGCAAGCATTTTTCCGATAAAATGATTATTTTCCGAGATTTTACGAGTTAGAGAAAACTCAAAATACCACTTGCGAGTAGGAAAGTTTTTCCATTAGGAAACTGCACATAAACGCATTAGATTAGCGGATTTTTACAAATAATTTAATAGTATTTGCCGTTTGACTACAAAAGTATATTTCTACTAGCAGGGAAAAAACGTTTAGGAAATATCAAAACCGCAAAATTAATTTTTTGTAATTTCTTCAAAAATCGCCTCTAACCACCCCCAGCAGCCTCGAAACTTTGTACGACCGTTGATACATAACCGACCGACTTAGATTCGAGTCTTGTAGGTAGTATACTTTTACCCGAGGGGTTAACTGCTGGAAAAAATTGTGTACACCAAACTTCATACTTCACATATTTCACCAGTAATTCACAAAATTCACCTGCTTTATCAGTAATTTGCCGAACTTCATCTACTTTGTCAGTAATTCATAGAAATTCGCCCATTTCACCATTAACTCACCGAACTTCATCTACTTTATCAATAATTCACTAAATTTCATCTATGTCATCATTGCTATATTTCATTCATTTCACCGTATGTATCGATAATTTTGCACTTCACCAAGACTTCAATCATTAATATTACCGAATAATACTTACTGTTCAATTTTAAAGAATTAAAGGTCTTTTATATAAACTGATAAAATGATCTAATTATGTATTTTCTAACAACTTATACATCGTGAGTAAAAAGGTAAGGAACCTAGTATTTATCTCACTATAAATTTAACATATACGCAATTAAAAATTTAAAATTATAATTATAATACCGTATATTATGTACTTACATTAACAAATATACACATACAACTCACTTATTTAAAAAAGTTTGTTATATTTGACTGCAAGCATTGTTCGCGTAAAAATTGTTTATCAGTAATCATTTTCTATATCATATACCTTATACATTGTTTCACATAAGGTCTCGCGAGAACGTTTCTATTTTTTTTTAAACGTGGTCATTCCCAATTTATAGATTTCTAAGGACAGTTCGGGTACAAGTTTATTATAGGATTTTAAGGTTTAAATACCTGTTTACATAGACTAGATATTTCTGGAAATTTCTTCTGTATTGATATTTCCTTAATTTCAAGATTTACAACCCTCTTCCTTGCCGAGTAATAAAATAATTTACTGAATGGAAGTTGAAATAGTAACTTAAACATGTGAAAAATTTAGCTTGTCTAAATCTTTGTGCAGTCTTTGTCAAATTAAATGAGAATCTGGATTTAAATTGTATAATAATTACTGTACTCTACAGGTTTTTATTGTAATTATGTATTGTAAATTTAAGAATACAAGCATCTAAACAATTTATCTTTTTATTTATTGTAATAGAAACATATCATGCGCAAAAGTTATTAAACGATTTAGATCCTTCAAATTCTCATTTAATTTGGCAAAAGCTTAACTAACATTTTTAAATCTTTATTGCTTTATTGTTTTCCCTTATAATACACATAATGTTCTTGTCAAGGTTCTCGAAGGTTTCGTTTAATTATATAGTGAAAGAAGCTTCACACTTCTTTTATCGCTTCTGGCAACTTGTAGTACGGTCAGTAAATTTTACGATTTTTTTAAGGGATTAGGAACAGAGTTTACTAAAATATTGCTTTCTACTTGTCAGTATTTAAAGAACCAGGCGGCAACCTCTGCTTTAACAATGTAAAAGAATTTCTAAAGCGCGTTTCACATTATACTATTTTTGTCTAGATTCTATTTCGAGTTTCGTTCGAGAAATTTCTAGCCAATTCTAGTATAATGTGAATCTGAAACTGGTTTTCGATTTTGGTTCGAGTTTCTAGTATAGAAATATACTCCGAGTTCTATTTTTCTATTCGAGTTTCATGCTATGTTGTAGTACGCATGAGCAGAAGGTCATTCAATTTTAGTGCCAACCTTTGCCAAAGTTGAGGTCAAACATGTGCATATTACTCATTATTATAACCTATAAAAATATTTTAATCTCGCTTGTAGCTTGTTGTTGTTAAGGTTATAGACTAAAATCACTAAAATGTTTCGCGCCGCTTTTGTCGAATACTAATTTTCTATTTGTCTAGTGGCCACACTGCCATGCTTGAAACAAATCGAATGAATCCGATGTCATACGATTATTTAAAAATTTGTAGGATGAAAATCGAACGGAAATAGAATCGAAATCGAACGAGAAATCTAGCATAATTCTAGACAAAAAAAGTATAATGTGAAACGCGCTTAAGATACATTTTTGTCATAAAAGTGATTTTTGAAGTTTGCTAGAAGAAGAAGAAGAAGAAATCATTATGTCATTGTCATTTTAAGAGAATTTAATGAATAATCTTTTAAACTTACTCTTTATTAATTATTATTATTATTATTTTTTTTGTTAAAAAATTAAAATATTAAAATTATGTTTTATATTTTGAAATGAGTTTTTTTAAAATATTATAATAATCGACTTGTAGATCACTGTTTTTATTAAGAAAGAAAATGCCTAAGAAAATGTAATTTGATCGTATCCCCTCTAAATTATTATTTCCCCCCTGATATACGGCTCTGGCTATTATTATTTACAGCCGATATAGCTTTCTTAATAATAACAAAGTAATTTTAAATGCATGATTTTAACTGATTCAAAATAATAGGTACTTTAAGTAAAAGAATTCGATTAATTATAAAACAAATGTTAATAATTTGAGTTCTATAGTTTACTAATTAATTATAAATTTAAGTTTAATGATTATAACAATGACAATATAAGCAAGCACATACATATTCTCACCACAGACACCATCACACCTTGAAAGTAATATAATAATAATAATAATAATAAAACATTTGCTAATTTCTTTATTTATTTATTTACATAAAACAAGTTTAGTTAAAAAAAATTTAATAAGTTTTTAATTTAATTCACACGTGGAGACTTTAGTTAACTTCAGGTAGTTACTTATATTACGTATTTTAAGTAAGCTATACGGGGTGGTGAATTTCATTCCGTACCATACAGAAATATCGATTAATTTTAAATATCAAAAATTTAGATTTTCAAGAGAATGTCAATTGCCTAAAAACATGGTATACAAAGAAACAACTCTAAAACTTGAACAAATGTACAAACACTAACATATATAAATTTAAGCAGTAATGAATTTAATTGGAGTACACTTTTCATGATTAAGCAATAAAAAGGCGAAAACATTTTGCGGTTAATAAGTATTAAAATTCTTTCTTTATTAGCAGGTTTATTAGCTTAATAATTACTCGATTAAAATTTAGTAAACTTCATCAATAATTCACACATTTCGTCAAATCTTCACAAACGTCACTAAAATTTCACGAACTTCACTAAAATTTCACAAACTTTACTTAAAAATTCACGAATTTCACGAACTTCATTAGAATTTCATGCATTTTAGTAAAATTCATATACTTCACATCTAAACTTCACGTACTTCATGACGTGTGTACACCAAACTTCATCAGCGGTTAACCCCTCGCTTTTACCGCAAAGTGCAGATAGAGTGGAAGATAAAATCCAAATTGCACTCTACTAATAAACGGCAATGTATAAACACTGCCGTATACGGAGCCACCCTGATCACAGCCTTAGAATACTAAACTTAAGTTCTATAAACTGCTTTCAAGAAAGAAATGTGTTTTAAGTAAATGCAAAGAAAAAGATGTTTTTTCTTAAATGTGATGTTCAAACAAAATTATTGTCAATGTCCCTACCAAAGTAAGATTTTTTACGGACCATTGAACAAGTTTTACAACCCTAGATATAATTACCCCAAACTGGTCAGAATCTTTCACAGTAGTGATATTGCAGATGTTTATTTGAGAATGTTGAAAACTTGTTGTTGTAAATCATTCTAAAGATACTTTTGTAAGTAAGACTAATAAAACAAAATTAGCCGAAACCTAAGGCCTTTCAGATTCAAAAAATAGAACATAACAATATATAATGATAAAATGCATAAAGTCAAATACTATATTTGTAGAGAAATCTTGAAACCAGCATATCCGTATAAAGTCAGTTGGAACTTTCTGTGACGTTTATATTGATAGCCTGACCATAGCCTTAGAACACTGAACTTAAGTTCTATAAACTGCTTTCAAGGAAGAAATGTGTTTTAAGTAAATGCAAAGAAAAAGGTGTTTTTTTAAAATATAATTCAATGAATTCAACGAAATTTAAGATGACAAAGATAACATATACAGTCCTACTATAAGCTTTTATAAATCCAAATTCAAAGTTGCAAATATATCTGTTATCGGTTTATTTTCTGGATCAAGAGAAACTTCAGTTAGAAATTAAATGTGTCATATTACAACAAACTTAAGTTGCCTAAATCTTTAGATACAGATTGTTACAAATATTCTAAGAGCTTCTGTTAGTATTTTAATAAATCATTTGTTTAGTTTGCATAAAAGTTAAATTTTGAAATATATAGATTATGTAAGTTCTAGAAGTACCCATTTAATTTAATTTAGTTTAGTATCATTGTAGTATAATACGTAACAAGTACCAAAGGAACAATTTTCTTGCACGAATCCTTGGCGGCTCGATCTACAATCGAATCAGTGCAAAAATTGCTGTTTCGGCTTGTGTTGCATACGCTATTTCTTCTAGGTCCGTGTCCAAAACAAATTTTTGGATACAGATTTTGGTGTCAAAAGGTACCTTTTTAAATACTAGTGAACAAAAGTAATATTTTTGAGCAAAATACTTTTTTGGGTGCTAGTCGCCAAAAGGCCACTTTAGACACCAAAAACTGTATAAACAATTATTAATTTTTGACAGGGGCATAAAAAATTTTGAATAAAAACTTTCATCATTTAGTTGTAATATAATATCAATAAACCGCAAAGGTTCCTATATCTATCTATAATAATCACTAACAGCTGTACATCAGCATTTCTGTTTCTTGTGATTGGAGTTTTTCTAGTTGTTCCTGATTATATTTTTTTGATGGTCGCAGAACCTAATAACGGATAAGGATAAATAATAGATAACTAATAGACAATGGTAAACCCCGAGTTTATGAATTTTTTTGTAAGAACCTGTAAATGTGGTTACTAAGAAGGGATGAGAGGAAGAATTGTGAAGTTTGTAGTATTGAAGTAGGTAATTCGTAGTTTGTAGACATAGAACACAAAAAATAAATTTGGTGGGTACCTAATTCGGTAACTGCATCTGAGGATACGCTAAGTGTTTTTGAATATGTCGTACAAGTTTGACAGTAGGGTAAATGCTTGAACAAAGAGAATTACAAGCGCTTGATTTAATTTACTTTTGAATTCTGATTAGTGGGAAATATTTATTTAAAAAGAGAGATATCACTGGTTTTATATTTTACGTAGATAGTAAGGTCATCGTGATTGATCGCGGTTATGTTTACATTTTTACCACACCGCAGTAGAATCGTTGCCAATGTCAATTAAAATTTAAGGAAACTCTTAATCATGTGTTGATAGCATTATATCGCATTAATGATAAAAGGTCAGTTGCATTGGAACGCTTTTAAGAAATATTTATAAACATTATTTAATAGGAACGTAATCATGTTTGTTAAAAGTTGTTTACAAATAATTTTCTGAAGAATTTTATAACCTGTTGACTGCACGGAAGTTATTTTTATATTACCCAGAAGGCTAAACGGAACAAAAGAATAGGTTGCATATTTACATAATTCGTTAGTAATAAAGCAAGATGAACAAGATACGGAGAGTTGAAATTCATGGCTTCCTTTAGATACGAACTAAAAGATTGAATTGATACACAGATTCTTCATTTGTCATAATTAGAAAATAATTGAATAGTTAAAAATACTGATTTCTTAGGACGTACACTGTATGTAGGTGAAACTGTAAACATGTCGCACAGAATCATCAGTTACTAATAATTAAATTAACACTAAACTTAAATGATTCCAGTTAGCAGATGCATTAATTAACTTATCTAACTATCATATAATTCTAAGAAGCGCTACCGCTTACAACGTCGTTTTTTAAGAACGTTAGTTTTAAATGATGATTCATACTTTATTAACGAATTCATTTTCCTGCAAAACATGTATTTTCCCAGAATTGTAATTTACAATGTTAAAGATTTCATAGAATAGCAAATCTCGTGTTCACTGCGTGCAGATTTCTAATATAAAATACGACTGTTCTGAAATTTGCTGACTCTTCTAATCTTTCTGTTCGTTTTTTAAGACCTCTGTTCAAATTCCATTGCATACGTTGTTTCTAATAGCAACGGGCGGTGATGATGATTTGCTTGAGAAACGTGATTTGTTTGTCCTAGAATTATATATGATAGCTGCTTAGAAATATATGTATCTTTCCGCTTGGAAATTACGAGGCCGGCCGTGCCGTTACTCTTTCCGAACTCTGCATAATATAATAATAATAATAACTATTTTGAGCTCTTTCCAATAGACTAAGATAAAATAAAATCACTTACAAAACAAAAGAGCAACGATGGGAAGAGTAGGTTTTCTAAATGAAACACCCTCAATATTTTATTGAATATTGAGGATAATTATGAAACTCCGAATACTCAAATCTTATATTGTAATTTTATATATTGTAATTCACCTAAAGATGACGCAAGTCGAAACCGGTCGTGAAATATAAATTAACATAACTTAAGGAAGTACCTCATTTAATATCCTAACATATACCTTAAGCGATGAATCTACATCACAAAATATTTATTATTTAAATGTACATTTAAAAAAGGGAGATATAATAAAGAGAACAGAAATGCAAGGAATAAAACAATGTTTACAACTATAAGAATTGTTCAAGGCTTACCGGATTAAAGCAGTTGCACTCCCTGGGCTGATAACAATTTGATGCCTATCTTACGATACAGATATAAAAACATCTGGGAATGCAAAGCATAACCACAACGAACTCCGTTTTGTTACTGTTTCCAGACTTCGGCAGCCGTTTTGACCATGTTCCCGAGGTAATATCAAAAAACTAAAAGTACACGTTTGTCTTATTCCTTGATGTAGAATACGATTCTAAAGTAAAAAGAATTTTTAAAAATTTTCCAATTTTCGGCCGCCATTTTGACAAGTTCCCGAAGAGTTATCAAAAAACGAGGATACCACGTTGTCTTTAGTTTGTGATGTAGAATCCAAATCTGAAGTCAAAATTTCAGAATTTGACAAAAAATGCGGACATACATACATACAGCCATACAGACAGACTTCGCAAATTCAGTAACGACTCCTTTGGAGTTCGTTGATAATTCGAGGATTGCACTCGGCAGGATTCTTATTCCCTCTGCGATACCCTAGGCTTTACCTAGTCAGTCTATTAGATAATACAGCCCTGGTTCAAAGCCTGCTTTTGGTGATCTTGTTACTAACTAAAGGTTGCTCTGCATTCAGAATTTTAGAATGCTGCATTGAAAAAAACTTATTCTTGAAATCGCTGCTTTTTTGTTTGACAGCATCTCATCTTAGATCGTTCAAAATAAGCGAGAAACTATCTAAGTTTTTAATAAATGTCTTTATTGTGACTAAATTAGTGTGTAATGAAAAATCAACCACACTGTGTATTCTGTGGGCGAATTCAGATATGTCAATACCTCTATGGTTCTAGATTAGCATTTAAAAAATTACCTTTTTTGTTATCACTCAAGAAAAATTGAACAAAAGAAAAATTTAGGTATAATACATCCACGTTGTTTTTAGATGACGGTTGGCCATGCTTTTGATTTGTTAAGTTGGAAGCTGTGTTACATTTTTGTTATATTGGAGATCATGCATGCTTCTTAAATAACGTTTTAGCAATGTTATTTTTCTGCATCTTAATCTAGTTTATTTAATTACTTCATACTTGTCAGACAGTCAAATCAAACAATACTTGCCCCTTGCAAATCTGAAAAGTATCTGGGAACATAATAAGCAATCAATGATGGAAAACATCATCTTAAAACTTCAAAAAGGTATTTCAAAGTAATTTCAACATAAAAAGCGTCATTTACATGACTTGGCATCTTTTTCACACAACTCACACTGTCACCTAATAACAACGTTAACAGGGTATAATTACTTTGTTCTAGTCATCAAACCATACAAGAAATTCTCGAACATTTTTTTTAACTTTTTCAAATAACTCAGCAGGAGAAAGTCGATCAGTAATGTGTATGCAGTTTTTTTTCTAACTCTTTAGAGATACTCTGCATTCACATCGAATTTGGACCACCCTGTACATACAATAATGGAATTTAACTCTTCATAAGTAAGCTTTGTGTCACCAATTATGGTTTTAAGAGAATGTTTGGAACTGTTAACTTGGCTTCCCAAATACCACGGAGTAACGGCAGTAACAAGAAATAAAATGAGACTGAATCCTTTCGGCCAAAGGTCTTATTAAACTAAAGGAATTAAGTAGTTTTTACTACCACACAAATTTTTTTAAGCAGGCAAGAACTGTATCTGTTGTTATTGTCAAATCAGAATACAATCGCCTTTGTGCTAAAGGATATAAAAAGACAAACGTATACCTTTGTTGCAACGGCAGAATGCTTTACACAAAAGATTAGAAAAATTCGTACCCGTTTTTAGAAATGGTCTAAATTCAATAATTCTGTTACTGGATACGGAACCCATTAATTGTTCTATCGTTTTAGTTAAGTTTAAAGCAAGCATGTAAGACATTTATGTATATTTCTTTAATTTTGCTGATTGAGCTACTAATACAAAATCTTTGACTGAGACTGGCTAGCACGTGCCTGCAGAGGAATCATAAGATGTTTTCGGAAATAGTTTATTTCTTTCACATTTTGTAGCCTACCAGTGTAACCTTAAGATGTTATTTTCGTCAAGAAATGTATGTAAATATTTATTTGCCTTAATCAATTCATTCTTGAGTAATGCCTTTATGTCTTTTTGAAAATGTTTTTGTTGTTTGAGTTTAATCACCATATTCGGAGAATTATCTAATTCCCTAATAGTTAAGTTTTCTTTTAATTTCTTATTTTCCTTTAGTATCATTTATAAATCTTAAGACATGGACTACAATTATTTGTAATAGTATACGATCTTGTATTCTAGTTTCTTCGGGAGTGGGATAGCTGGTGGAATTTGATGGGAGTGGCAGTAGCAGTAGCTGTTGCTGACAGAAGACGATGGAAGAATAGACCAAGAGATCACTACAGATTTGCTTACCTCATAGCGGCACAATGTTTGACATGCGTTATCAACAGAGAAACATAACTGAATAGATTGCCAATAGAATTTTCTTTGCCGACGATGACGCACGTAGTTGTGGAAATTTCCATTTTTTGAGCAGATCTGTCAGGTGCTCGCGACTGAAAATCGATGCTAGACCGGTTACATACAAATTTTGATGGCGGAAACTACATTGTAGAATTTAGTTTATTTTTGCCTGCGATGATGTAAGCAGGTGTAAAAAAAGCAACTTGGCATCTTTGTACCATCTTCTTGTGACCCTTTTGTACCGGCAGACTGACGATTCTGGTATCACGTTATGTTTCTGCGTTGATACCGCATGCAAACTCTTTGCAACTTATAACGTAAGTAAATCTGCAGTGGGCTCTCCATCTATTGATAGTCAAGCAAGGTAACACACTTCGCTTGATGGCATATTAAGTATTCAAAAGTTTGTCGCTTTAGTATTTTCATTGTTAGATCAAGTTCCAACGATCTATGTAAGTACCTCATATGGTACATTGCTGAAATCTTTATCGAACAATGACAGAATCCAACTCCATAAGGAATGTAGTTATGCACTTGATGATGGTTCTGGAAAAGCCAAACGTTATACAGAAATCTGAATAGGCGTCAAGTAGTAGAGACAAGAAAGTGCATAAGAAAATTTTTTCCGATTTTAGAAATTTCTAATAATAAGGAAGTTATCGCCAAAAACAAAAATCGAAAAACTCCTCTTTCTAAGATTATTTCAAACACATAGAAAGCTAGATGTAATTTCTCTTTGGATGATTACTGAGTCTCCAAATACGCAGCTTTGTCCCTATCCGACTTACCTTGTGTATGTTATAGGTTTTGGGACACTAATGGTGAGCTTCGAACGTAAATAATATTTTTTTATTACATTTCTTTATTACATTTATTACATTAGACCGTTTTGAATTAGATTTTCTAAATTGTTAATTTTCACACTCCCTCAAAATATGAGAAAACACCACTTGAAAGTGGTTTAGGCAATAATGTGTTAAAATATAAAAAATTTGCTGTTTGCTAATAGAGCCCTGTCTAAACGGCTTGACATACATTTAAAAGCTAGATAATAATTATGCTAAAAGCTTTATTTTTATGCTACTTAGAACAATGCTTACATTTGCATCTATGCAAGAAGCCACATTTTCTAACATCATGTTAAGTTAGACACAATTTACAAAGTGATTTGCTGTTTATGGAAGTATTCTTTCTGGTAGTCTTAATTTTTAAAATTGCCTCAAAATAGTTCATGATTTTTAATTTGCAATTAATAGTTATTTACGTAGTAAGCAAAGTATACTTTATAGGATCAGCAGGCGAGGCCTGGAAACTTGCTAACCTGCTACGTATAGTTGTTTCTGCAACTGCATATTAAAAAAATAATAAATGTCTAAGCATGGAAACACCTAAAAGACAATAAAATGAAATATGATGAAAATATCGTATAGCCTCAACTAAGTTATTATTTAGACAGTAAAGAATTTTTCTACCTAGGCAGGTGAAGTGACACTTTCCTGACGTATTTGAATCACAGAAGTTGTCACTTTGTTGATAGTTGCAGAAAACACTATCTTTGCTTTCAGAATTATTATTTGATGACATAACATTAGATACCTTTTTATCTGTTAATTTTGAACAACTTGTTAATTAAAATTTTGACAAACTGGACGCTTCCAAGGCTATTTATTGCTCTATTTTAATACATTTTAAAATTTTATCAACGAAAAGAACTGTCACTGGTTAAGTATTTAAGTAAATAAAATAATTTTTGAACATCATCAAGTCTATCATTGTGATCAGTTACATCTTTAAACAAGGGTATTTAAATGCTTAGTAATATTTTTTTCTTGAAAAGTAGGAATTCAATGTTAGGAAGTTTAAAAGAGTTATGTGGTATATTAATCACTGTAGGTGCATCTTTGATTTCATTTGACTCGATTTTATCTTTCTTATTAAATTCAGACACATGTTAGCTTTGGAATCATTCATAGAAATTTCGTAAAATTGTGAGGTTAGTTTATCAAATCATTCATTTTGTATAATCAAAGGTGTTACACTATTTTATTCAAATTTTACAAATTTATTTACATACTTTTCCATTTTATGAATTGTAATAATTCGTAATGTTGCAATTAAATCTAACGAATGACTTCGGTTTGTGAATCTGCATTTGAATTTGAAATGAATCCTGATTTTACAGTTTTTTTAGACTGCTTTCTACTTAAGTAAATTAGCTTAAACATTTACGTTAGAAATACAATTATAATAGAGAATTTCCGAAAATCACGTGACATAGGACGTAACGTTATTTTTCGGTTTTCTTGGAGAGGGGGTAGTGTTCTGCTAATTTTGTAATACAGTTAAAATGGATCCTATTTGCAATCTTTATTACGTTTGTAATGCTCTTTTCTTATAAAATATTACAAATCTGACGCAATTACAGATCGTTTTTTGCACAAAAAATAACGTTATGTCTTACATCGCATGTTTTCGCAAATAGTCTAGTATTAATTAAATTGTAAAGTAATAATTAACCGCGAATTATAGATACATGCTACAAAACACTCTTTTCGAAATTCCCAGCACGTTGCATGTTGGGAATGCGTTTTAGAAATCCACTTCGTTAACCAATTTTTTATATATTTTTTTATTATTTGTCTAACGAGGTGGTTATTATATCAATATTTACTTATTACTCACACACTTAATTAATTAAGCATAGCTCTTACCAAGATTCCTATTAGGACATTTACACTAATAATTATTAATCTGACGCTACAGCAACGGCGATTGTTTCTTGATTAATTCATACACTGACTGCACTAGAGATGTGCCCATTCGGTTCTTCAAATATCTTTTCTAATAACATGGAGGTATGGTAATAAAAATATCGAAAAATAAAGAAAAGGCTTTTTATGGACCTAAAATAGTTTAGGTGACCTCATTGTTCGTTGGAGACTGTGTTAATGTTATTCATATTTCAGGTGAAGTTGTAAAAGCTTTTATAAAGTAAAATATAATGAAATTGAACGTGCGAAATTTAAAAAACGTGTTTTATTTAATATAGAATACAAATACTAAGGTTATATTTAGTGTGTAACAATTAGAATTAGATGCTTGTTCTCAAAAACTTCTTAAATTTTCAACTATCCAGTTCATGTAATGTGCCACTCTTACATAGACACCCGGATAGCCCAAATAACCACATCCAGCACCTCTTGAAACTATACCTTCCTGATACCATCTTTGTCCTACATACCATTCCCCAATGGTAAGATGCATAAGAGGGCCTCCTGAATCTCCTGCACAAGAATCTTTTCCTGCCTCGCCTCCAGCGCAGATTCGGTCTGATTCTATGCTACCAAGTATAGTTATTTTTTCATTGCAGACTTTTCTTGGCACTATTGGTACCTTTAGCTTTAATTTATAATCAGAATTCGAACCTGCAATAATATTATTATGCACAGAATTTTAGAGTCAATTGTAATCGTCATTTTACTGTTTTCTGTTGCTCCCCAACCGACTACAATCATTTCTGATTCAGGTCCCGGTTCTGGAGCCTGGCTAACTTTCAGACAAATCGGCTTTATGGAATCTAGTGCATAAAATGAAAGTTTAAAGCAATTTTTTTAAATACCGAAATTATAATACACACCTGTGTAGCCCACGTTTCTTTCAAGACGCAGTAGGGCAATATCGTTTTTACCATTTCTTTGATCGTATCCTGGATGTGGAATTTTCTCTTCAATTTTTAAATCAATAACTGGATCGGCACATTCTGGCGCAGATGAATCTTCGGCTTCTGCGCAATCTTTTTCTGACGAAATTTTCCATTCTCCTAATCGAACCTCATCTCTAACATAAAAAGAAAGTTAATTTGTTTTTGGTAAATTGTTAGATATTTATCTTACAAATAAAATTGGGAAGGAGTTTTGACACAATGAGCAGCTGTGAGAATATATCTATTATTTATAAGAGTTCCTCCACATTTAAATCCAGCATCACTTCCATCGTTTGTTTTCCTGTATTTCAACAAAGCCATCCAAGGATACTCCCAAATTCCAGTCACATTACCACCCACTACCCTATCGTCGCCACTTGGGTCACCGCATATTGACCTGTTCGGAAGTAGATTTGTTGGAAGAGGATAAGCTTCTGAACCACAACATACCATAGGGGTTTGTTGTTTGGGACCACAACGAGAATTTCCAAGAAATTTTATGGCACCTTTTTTGCGTGTTTGTAACGCATTAAATAGCATTTTACATTTTGGCAGCGAAACGCATTCTGCTTGTTCTCCATTCGGAGTTGTGCATAATGATATTGCTAATAAAATAATATGTGAAGCTTTAATTTCAATTTTGATTTTGAGTAATAAAATATCTTAGCACGTTTTGTGACATTCGTAAGTTGTTTAGGTTTATTTTGTGCATTTTAATAGAAATTAGTAGTTAATATAATACTAATCAAAACCTAGAAAAACTAGATCTGCAACATTTTAATATCTAGTGACAGTAGTACTGTTACATGCAATCAAATAATTTATTTTTTTAAAGATGAAAACTTTGTATTAAATAATTATATAGTTACCTGAAGCGATTTGAATAATCCAGAAGTAGACCGCAAGACAAACCACTTTCATTATCGTTTATACTTAGAATAGTAGAAAAAGGTTCTTTCAACTTTGAATTTAACCCGTCAGAAAAGTATATACACCTAAATATGCTGTAATTTTTAAAAATGTTAGAATAATTCTATATTAAAACTTTCCAACCTTGATGCTTACAGATAGAACAACAATGATCGACTACATGTTGAAGTTTGAATAAACCTTTACATAGTTTCATTTATTGACGGCTGGGAGATTTTAATGCCAATCATTGATGAATTTTTATTAAGGAATGGAATTTTTAAATACTATACCTGTAAATTACTTTTTATAATTTTCATAGTCGTATGATGTAAATATCCTATTTATTTATATTTCAGGTTTAACTTGTGCCCAAATTTTAATTTACAAATAAAACTCAATGTACAAAAATAACCATAACAGTTTGAACTATTTTAACTACACTAAAATTCATATTATTAATTGTTACGCCTGTTTTTAAATAAGAAATTGTCACGACAAACTCACTTTGATTTACGTGTTTGCATTATATAAAAGTACCTGCAAGGTCATATGATAAAGCTCTCTTATAATCTGTAGCATGGCTTGTTTAGTATGCATCAGAGAACATCTCCATTCAAGCGAATTTGTCAACAGATCTCTTAAGGATCACTTATTCCATAGCACTCTCTATATATTATATCTTTGAAAATTACACGATTAACAGAATTAGAGTTAACCAGAATTTCTCGAAGTTTCTATGTTGTTCTCGAAGGAGTCTAATCAATATTGCATCCAGAATTATCTTGAGAAAATTTAATAACAATTCTAGAATCAGAATCAGAGTAGATCAGAAAGCCACAAATCGTAGTTTCCAATAATCTTCGACGGCCTTCATAGACAGTTGGAAGTTTTCCAGTACTAAAAGTTTTTTTATGACTCTTCTTTCCTTGCTGAAACAAACCAGGTTAGAACACTTTTATGTAAGCTAGCACGGTTGGAGGACCAAGATTATTTACTTTTTAAACATTTACGTAAGACTAATAAGCAGGCTTTTTGGAGATTGCGTTCGCTTGTAGCCTGTGCCTGCTTTTAATACTCTATCGTCAGCTATATCTATATATGGATTTTCCTAGAACCTTAACGTGGTACTTGCAACTTTTGGCTTATTTGTAATACGAGCATATTCATAAACTCTCTTTTTTAAAATTCTGCTATCATAAGCAGGTCAGGAACTTCTGCCGATAACATAGGTTAATAGAACCAATACCTTTTGTGGTAACCACAGAAAAATTATATGACATCACCAGTTGCGTCAAATAGCAAACTGATACTAAGGAGAAAGATATCAGGATCGTGCTTCAGAAATACTTTATAAGCAGCTTTCCATACTGCACTGCAACAAGTAAACTTAAGAATATGTCACGATAAAAATGACTAAAAACATTGAAAAGGTGGAAACTATAGTATTTTGGCTACAAACGGCATTTTAGCTAATTGTCATATCAAGTAATTAAAAATCCAAAAAATAGTTATGTTCGGAAAGCTTTTCAGATAGAGAAAATGAATAATATGTACAGCTGGTAGGCAAGAAATCATCCATAGTTAAGAATTTTTCAAGGTCATACCAAACGATCCCTTTTAACTCAAAAAAACCTGCAAGATTCGCAAAGCTCTACTGTTAAGAGTAAAGTACGTTTAAAGCCAAAGTTATGTCCTCGGGATGGTCAGCGTTACTTTGATCAGTGCATACGTGTACAGCTCTAAGGGTGAATACAAAGATTTTATCTCTGTCTTGAAAAAACACAAACTACACTACATTTACTTGAAGCCATAGCTTTGCAATGATTATGTTTTAAGGTGATGCTGTTCATGGAGTGGAATAAGTTCCAAGAATTTGAACAGCAATGAAATTAGTAACACTGCTCTACACAATCATCTTTCGTCATGTACATTATCAACACAACAATACAGGAAATACCAAGAAACACCAATAAATCATAAATAAGATTTCGGCAAAAGAAGTTGGGAGGACAGGGGATTTACTAATATTGAAAGTCACTTAATGTGAAATATGAACCAGGTTTTTCCGTGAAAGTTGTCTAGTTTCTAGAAGAGGACGTTTCCCAAATTGTTGTTTCTGAGTACTATTGCTGCATACAGTCATCTAGATTGTACTTCTAGGTAACTTACTTATCAACAACAGAGAAATTACTTATTTAAAAAAAGTTAGTGTTAGAAAACAGTGTTAGTTATGAAATTTAGTAGCACGTACGGAATGTTTGCTCTATTTTTAAAATAATAAGAGAAATCTTGAGATATATTCAAGAAATTTATTTTAGTTTTTAATATAGAAATAAATTATAAACTACTGTGGACATCACTTCGATTAGGAGTTTTAAACAGTCTTGTTGTGGAATATCAGATAATTTGTTACCATGTGCTTTTGCGGTTTAAAATTTTAGGTGTTATTATTGTCTCTAAGGGCCGTCTGACACGGTGTTAAATTTGACGTCAAAATTGACTACAATTTCGTCATTGAAATCTGACATCGTTGCATACAGCACATTTAACGTCAAAGCTGCATTTAAAGATTTGACAAGGGAATATTTAGAACACGTTTTTTACACGAATGATTAACACGATTTTAAAAATATTTCAATAAAGAAATTGTAGTCAATTTTGACGTCAAATTTAACGCCGTGACAGACGGCCCTAAAAGGTCTATACACTGCCTTACCATATATTCCTCAGACCAAAATAGGATGATTTAACCAAACATACCTCTTTCCATAAGTGCTCCGTTAAGGCGCTACCAGACGTCAAAAATCTTAAAAATATTTCTGTGTTTTTAAATAACAAAACAGTGCTTTTAGCAAGTGGAATTAAATTTGGGATGTGAATGTGTACTGGAAAAAAAGATTTTCTGACATAAGTTTTTGTTTGTGGGTGTTTCGTAAGTGGTCAAAATACGATCATCCACAAACAAGGAAGCTCAGATTTTTTTAACGCTTGAGCCAATATTTTGTTTGTTGTTCGATTCTGATAACTGTAATAGTTTAGGCAGAAAAAAAATAATTTTGATTTGCCTTTAGGCATGCAGTGTAAAGTTCAGTGGCGTTCAAAACAATTAATAAAATAAAACCCACGTTAATGTGATAAGTAAATTTAATGCAGAAAATACAAATGCTACAGCATCGTTTTTTAAAGTGTTTATTGCATCTTGAATGCATCCCTACAATTCTTGTTCTGTGCCTAGGGGGTCTGAAATACACCATCGCTTTCAAAGCTTCTCACAAGAAAAAAATCTAGCGACATCATGTCAGGGAAACGTGATGGTCAGTTTACAGGAGCACCATTGCCTCTGCTAATTTATCTATCTGGATACTCCTGATTTAAATGGTTACCATCGTGCTGGAACGACATATCTTAGCGAAGTCCCAGAGGTAGATCTTTTAATAAGTCAGGCAATGCATTTGAAGATGTTCTAAATAAATCTCGCTATTTAATTGGTGCGGTAAAACGACTGGACCAATAATAAAATTGCCGACGGTTCCCCCCCCTCCACACGTTGATTTTGAATTCATGCTGGTAAGGAGTCACCCTAGTTTCGTCAGCATAGACATGTTCGTAAAACAAGCTTCATCAGTCAATATCTGAAAATCTTTCTATCGAAATTCATATTTTGGGCTCTCTACGCGTTGATGAATCGACAGAAACCTAGCCGTTGCGTTGATTAGAATCAGGTGGTAAAAGATCGTGCACTGTTTGGATACGAAAGGGATGAAGCAGTTGTTTTTTTTATAACTCTATGGACAACATATTTATATACTCCTACTTGGGAACTTTAGCGCCCAGTGCTTATAATATCGGATCTTTGGCAACCCGTTCTAAAATTCCTCCTTCAACCACAGGAGTTCGTATCATACGTTCACGGCTGTAGTCAGCAGTTACAGGAGCAAAAGGATCCGTTTTGCCAAGACGTATCTCAACGGCAGCAAAGGTTTGATGGTTTGGTACGCGACGAGTTGGAAACCTTTGACTATATTGTCTAAGACATTCGTGACTATTTCCTTAACAATATTCAAATACTAATAACATATCTGTCAGTTCTGCGTTAGTGTATCCAACGGCCATGATAAATAAAGAAAATCAATTAATATTCAATACAAAATAACATCATAAAAATGCAACTCTGCTTTATATAGTACTTAAATCTATTAGAAAAAGAAGATTTTTGAATAAATGTGGGCGCTCGATAACGATTAAACACGTCAGTTTCTGATACATACAAATTTTCTTTACAAATAAATAAACCTGTTTTGCTGTCGTGCAGCAAATCAAAATTATCTTTTTCTTTTAAAACTACTACCTTTAGCAAAACCAAACAGAAGCTAAAAGTTTGTTTAAGTAAAATGACTATCTGCGGAGAAAATTTTAAAAGTATTGACACACCGTTAAAAAATATGAACATCTTTGCTTGTACATGATCAACTATTGACTACTAATGAAACACCCACGAGCAAAACACTGACGTCAAAAAATCCCTTTTCCAGTACACAATCACATAAATACAGAACAGCAATAAATACGTTTGAAAATAATACTGTAATGATGCAAAGAGAACAGTTTAATTTTGTACGACGCCTTAATTTGTAGTATCCATGTAAATGGTGATCATTTTGAACATTTGCTGTAAGTGTTTTGATTTGCTGCATTAAATTTACCTATCATAATTACCGTGGGTTTTATTTTAGTAATTGTTTTGAACGCCACTATACTTTACATTGCATGCCGAAGGACAAATCAAAAATTTTTTTCTGCCTAAACTATTGCAGTTATCAAAATCAAAAAGAAGTATTTACCAGAGCTTTAAAAAAATCCGAGCTTTTTTGCATGTGAATGATCGACTCTTGACCACTTGCGAAACACCCACATCAAAAAACTTATGTCAGATAATCTCTTTTCCAGTGCACATTCACATCCCAAATTTAATTTCAATCGTTAAAAGAACTCTTTTGTTATTTAAAAAAATAGAAATATTTTTACGATCTTTGATGTCCTGTAGCACCTAAACAGAGCACTTTTGGATAGAGGTACGTTTGGTTAAATCGTCCTATTTTGATCTGCAGAATATAGAGTATGGAACAAATTCAATAACTCGGAAAATATTAATATTTTGAAAAAAAAACAAAAAGGGGCGGGGGTAACGATTTAAATTGTTGGGCATCTTTTAATATTATGCACAAATCAATGGCGTCATAATTATTTGACCAATCACGTCATCGATATTTTTTTAAATGGCAACCTCAAAACATTTCTGCAGATTATTATTTGCCATTGAATTCTGTGTACAATGATCTTTAAATTTTTCAAATTGCTCACGCTTTTCGGAGATATTATTTTTTTTTTTTTTAGGAAATTAAAAACATTGTAAATGGTATCTCAACTATTTAAATCTAGTACGCTTGATTTAAATTAAACTAAAAAATAAAGTACACATCAATTTGATTTTACCTTATCTCATCTAGTTACATTTACTATTTGAATCTCGATATTATTATTTGTTGTAAATACCGAAATTTTTAACAAACGAGGACGATGCGTTTAACAGAGAAGGAGGGAATAGAAATACTGATAATAATCAATGGGGTTGCCATTTAAAAAGAATATCGATGACGTCATTGGTCAAATAATTATAACGTCATTGATTTGTGCATAATATTAAAAAATGCCTAACAATTTAAATCGTTACCCCCCTTTAGTTTTTTTCGAAATATTGATATTTTTCAAGTTATAGAATTTGTTCTATACTTAATCAGCACACTCTATGGTAGTTCGTTGTACAAACCTTTTAGGGACACCCTGTATTTTTCTCTTAATGTTATGATATTGCGCCAGATTCAATAAACTGAACCGGAAAAAGCAAACTGTTATCAAAACAAATAATTTTTTATGAAGATCTGTATTAGTACTTAATATTGTTAGTATAAGTTAAATAGAATATTCTCTTACCTACATATGCACTTAAGGTGTAATTTCTAAAGAGACATTTATTATAAAATATCTTTGGAAATGGATTTTCTAACCTTGATGCATAAAGATTCAATGTCAGATCATCGACATGAACGTATTTTTCCAATAAACCGGTTTTTAACTACTATTTAATCAGTATCTACTGTTGCTTTGTAGATTTAATGTTGATTTGTAATGTCGTTACTGCGTATTAACAGACTTGATCAGAAGTGTTTTGAAAACACGTTTTGTGGATTTACCAAAACGAACTACTGAGGTACCGCGGAACATTTTTTAACTAGGATTCTGTATAAACTACATATTTGAACGGCTATTGTAATAATAATGTTGGAATGGAAATTAAAAGAGCATAATGAGAAGAAAACTCGAAGATATATATTTTTACATCTTATATACTAAAAAAAATGTTTAGAAGATTACAAAGCTGAAACGACAACAAAATAGTGTTTTTGTTTCCATGTAACACTGCCGTCTATTGTTCGTTAACTGTTTCGATTATAAATTATAATACAAATAATGTAAAGGCAAACGCAGAATTTAATCTGCCATAAAATAAGTGTTTATAATTAGCAACTGCAACACCCCAGCAAATAATAATAACAGCAATCAGTGTGAATATTCCCATGTGCAGTATAAAATATAAAAAAATAAAAATCTGTTGTATCTGATCTGTATAAAGCTATGAAAAATATTTTTTTGCCCAATCAGGCGTTTGTGCTAACTTACGAGCCATATATTGCGGACGGTAAGTTAATCGCTTTTTATCCGGTTTGATTACCGTACATGTCGACTATCCTTGCATTGGTTTGTTTGAAAGAGCTTCTACTTATGTGTGCTATTTGCAGTTCTGAAATTAATAAGACTGAAAGTAGCATGCATAGTATTATTGGCTGTTTGTGCTTATTAGGAGGGCACATAGGATTCCAAAAACCTGGTATTGCTCTAAATAATACTTATAAGACAGTTATTTAAAAAAGAATTTTTAAGATTATGTTGCAAAATACTTTTCTGTTTAAAGAAGATGTTGCTTAATTTAATACAAATGTTTCATAAATAAAAAATAAATTAAACAGGTATCATCTTCTTTGCATTTGTATACCACCCAGTAACTGTATTAAAATTCTAAAACGTAACATAATTCATAATAAGTGTTCTTGCAATATACCGGCTTTAAATAAAATCCCGGTAGACTGTCATAAATGTAATTTTATTTTTACCGGGATAAAACTCGTTACCGATATCGGGAGAGACACAGCGCATATTTAACCCCGTGTCAATTTTCAAGTTTTATATCATTATTAAAATAAGCTTGAACAGTGACTTATAATTCATTGTTTGTTCAATTTAGGTAAGACAGAAAGTTATAAATAATGACAAATTATAACCACAAATTCCACAAGTTAGGTTAATTACATAAATTAAATAACTTTTTCACTTCTTGGTTAATTAACTTTTTAATTTTTTAATTTAGAAAAGATCCAACAATCTAAGGTAAAACCCGATAACAAATGAATGATGTACAAGTAACACAACCGTCTTTCAGTGGACATCCTCTATAACAAAAGTTGTCCTGTGCAAGCATTCTACATACTGGCCGAACATGTCATCGCCACTTAAGTAAAAATTATAATAAATAAAGTGAGTGAAGGAAACTGTGTTATTTTCCTGACAATAAATGAGAAGTCACTAAAAGATAAACCCCGTGGAAACAAATGTTCAATTTAAGCATCTTGCTTAACAGTTCATTATTATATCAGAATTTCCATCAGCAATAGAATCACCGTTACATTAGCCTAGAAAATTTTTAGAAAAACACTTTTAGGGTTTGACAAGATAATAGTAATTAATATAGTGCTTTGCACACACTGTAGACTAAATCGAAAAATATTTTTTAGAAAAAATTTCCAAAAAATGAACTTATTTGATCGAATTTTGAAAAAAGTCATTTGAAACAAATGTTACCTTTGCAATTGTTTACCCGTATGCAATCTTCAAAAGTCTACCACGATTTTCATATTTTGCCTTTTATTTCGCTTTTCCTTATTTGTTAATCAATAAAAGTCGATCCAATGTAATTCAAAACACTTATTGATTAGATACATATTGCACAATGCACCCCCTGATTACAAATCGGATTTATGTGTTTGTCTGTATGAATGAGATGAACTTTGCACCAAGTGTGCAACTTTACCAAAGCTCCATTTTAATTTTTTACATAAAAATAAGGAAAAGAAGATTATTTAGACCATCAAATGAGTATTGCACAATATGTATCTAATCAATAACTGTTTTGAATTAGATTGGATTGACTTTTATTGATTAACAAATAAGAAAAAGCAAAATAAAGACAAAATATGAAAATGTGGTAGGCTTTTGAAAATCTGCATACGGGTAAGAAAGTTCAAAGGAAACATTTTCTTCTCATGACTTTTCGCAAAATTCGTTCGAATAAGTCCATTTTTCCAACATTTTTTTAAAAATGTCAAATTTGACAAGTAATGGAGACCACATGATTACTTTTGTTTGGGTCATTTTTGGTTCTGAAGCAAAAAAACCTGATGCCGAAAACAAATTTTACATAAGTCATTCAATAAAAATCTTTCTTATATGTTGCAGACTTTTTGGCGGACACTGTATATACAGCGGTGGTAAAATTCGGAATAAAATTCATATGTCATGTTTATCTGAAAAATCCTTGAACACGTCGACTTTATATTTCAATAAGACATTTTTGAGAGTAAAAAGATTTTTATTGACAATTAATGTTCTTCAGCTGTGTCGCGATCACTATTTTTTAATTTCTAACCCCATTTTTCTTGCGTATTTTGATAGACTTTTTCACTTGTTGAATAATGGCTAAAAACTTTTGGTACCTTACGCAACAATTTCTTTGAGAAAAACACTTCTTAAGTTCTCAGTAAAAAAAACATTGAAAATTAAAAAAGAAACAAATAAAATCATAAAATTTAACACAAATGTTTAAATTGTCTACTATTTGACATTGAATTATTCATGTATAGATGCTTTGTACTGCCCATTGAATCATTTGTGGGCGATGTTCTGCATCTCCGTTCGAATTTAATGTTTCAAACCTTCTAAATTGTTAGGTCTACTAATGTAAACTGTTGATTTTAAGTGGCTCCACAAAAAGATCTAAAAGGGTTAAGTCCGACGATCTTGCAGGCCATTCAATTGGTCCTCATCGTCCTATTAATCTACTAGGCCATGTAAGATTCAGAAACAGACGCACTTCTGCCCCAAAATGAGGAGGTGCCCTATCTTACTGAAACCAGAGAATTTCATTATGTGAAAAAGGAATTGCTGGAACCAATTATAACTTTAGAAAATCCAAATATTTGGCAGAATTAAGATTTCGTTTAAAAAATAAGGTCCTAGATGACAACTTCTTATTATTCCGGCCCATACATTAATCTTTTCTTGACTGGTTGTAAGACTCTTGGGTCCAATGCAAATTCTTTCGTGTCTAATACCTACAGTTATGATGATTACCAATCCCGTTAAGACAGACACTGATTTGTCGGAAACGATAATGTTATTTAGAAGGTTAGGATCCTTATCTCAGCTTACTGTTGCTTTAATTTCCAAATTTTGGTAATACTTTTTACCGAGAACAAATGTCGATGTTAAAATAAACTTAATAAGTATTTGTCTCAAAAAAAATGTTATGTGAGATACCAAAAGGTTTCAACTACCATTCAGCCAGAGAAAAAGAAAAAATGATGACGTCATAGCTCAGGAGCATGAACTGTCGACAAAGGTCTTTCTGCGCTTGAAAATGCCTTATTATAATATAAAATCGACGTGTTCAAGTATTTTTCAAAAAAAAAACATTCTAGTATAACTAAATTATGAATTTTGTTCCGAACTTTATCACCACTCTGTGAGTGTGAATTGAATGGTTGATTTCAAGAAGTTCTTGAGTGTCAAAATTAAAAAACTTAAAGCAGGAAATGCTTGGCATTTTCAACCAAAGAAATAAAAAGTGATAAATAAAATACATAACAATCATCTATGTAAATACAGGGTGCTTCAAGTCCGGGATTAAGCATTGCGATCTCGTTTTATTATAAGAGATAGAGTATTAGGTTTAAATTTCGCACTTATGTTAAATAATTTTATGCTCATTAATAATCAAAAAATGAATTTTGAGCTAACTAAAAGGCAAAATGGTGGTTTGCGTTTTTCGCTTTTAGCTTCTTTATTAATGGGAATGCTTTTTGAAGTTACTGACAATGCTTCGTTCTTCGACCTTTAGCTCCCTCTTCCTCCTCTGTAAGTTGTGGTATTGCATTTCAACATGAATGTCTGTCAGCTGGGATTTTCTTTTAATCGTTTGCAACAGGCGTTTTTATTTGACGTTCTTTCATAAAGCAAATAGCTTTTCCAAGATCCATAAACGTGAACGATAGCTACAGATGACTTCTTCTAAACATTAATAGACTTAATATCGAGAAACTACTTATGATGCGACCTTGGTATTTCAATCATTATGTCCACTGACTGTAATGTGTTTATTTTTTGGTAAGTATGATATTTTAACGCTTGTTTACAATACCACACTTGGAAATTTTTGCAAGAGAAATTACTAAAGAATGACGTGAATTGTTTCACGATTCATTGACAAACTTGATGTATTTGCCAGAATAAACAATCAGAATTTGCCCCACAATGTTCTAATCCATACAGAATTCATCTTTTAACGACTTGATTAATAATGACAACTTGGAGCTATTACTATTACGATAAACAAATTTGCTTTCCTATTTGCCTTTTCCAGGCGGTTCTTGTTAATATTTCGACTATTTAATGTTTGCAACAACCTTCTACCTTGCTTGTTTACTATCAAGAATTGAACACATCGGAGCTGGTCGTACAAACCTACTTGTGTTGTATGGTGTTAAAAATAGGAGAACATTGTTGGTCTTTTAATTAACTCCACTGCCTAGATGCAGATTATTGCATGTTTATTGTATTTGTTTTAAATAAATCACAAAATTGACTTTGGAATTTTTTTCAAAAAATAGAGCACATTAAGGCATTTTGAAATTCTGTCTTTTATACATTTTCTGATACCGCACTGATGATGAACCATTTAATTTATGAAAGAAACGTTAACAATTAATTACTTATTATTATCTTTCTTTTCTCATCCAATCCAAACGACCTTGCGCCCTAACGTTCTCACGCCCAAACATTCTCACGCCCAGATGCTGCCGCGCCTAAATGATTCCGCGCTCTAACGTTCTAGCACAGAATTTAACAAGAACACCAAATTTAAACCTATGTTATACCCCTTATAATAAGCGAGCTTTCCATATTTAAGCTGAGATTAAAACATCCTGTACATGTTAAAGCAAAAGCAAGTAGTATTATGAAACGGTTAGCAATAACAGTTCAACCATTAAACTATTTAATTTTTACAAAATCTACATAGATTAGCCCTAATTAGTACATCTTTTTGCATTATTAGAAATTAAAACAAAAGCCACAGTAATTTTGAACTGCCCTCTCTCCTAAGTGTGGCAACATATAACCTCAAAATGCAAGTGTTAAATTTTTTATGTATTTTATATTTTTAAACTATTTCTCTTAAATGCTATTCTTACAAACATTTTATAACTAAATAACATACTTATTAAGTATATATTTACACCATTGCTACATTCTAAATTCTAATATGACATATTTTAAATTCAGATTAGATTAATTTTAACGTCCTTGCACCCTAGAAGTGAAATTAGCAGAAAATAGCCTATTTTATCAATTTGAAGGTAATGTTATCTTACAACTAAATAAATGAACAGACATTGCAACCTAGACTATAACGGATGTTCCATTTAGCTTGAGACAACTAAATATCTCGAGAAATAAGCATTGTACGAAAAAAATGTTCCAAATAAACCTTTAATAGTATCAAGGGGGCATGACGTCTGCCTGTGTAAAAAAGCTTTCCAATCGACAATAATCTTAGAATCGTTATGCATAAAAACGGTTGATTTTTTTTCAAGAAAATGGCGCAAACTAATTTTCACTGATTACAGAGCCATCTATCACGATTCGGAAAAAATGTTTTGAACAGAACTTAGCCTCTTTGTTTCAAGGAATCCGAATCTGTAATAACAAATGGAGGTTCCCATTTAAAATTTTAAAGTTGCCCCCTGCCTTACTACAAGGGAGCGGTAGAGGCAGACGTCCCCCTTGATACTATTAAAGATTTTTTTGGAACATTTTTTTCGTACAATGCTTATTTCTCGAGATATTTAGTTGTCTGAAGCTAAATGGAATACCCGGTATACAAACTAATCCTAAGAAGTTAATTTATTTATTTTACAACGATAACTTGATCGCACTGGGAAAGCTGTAAAAAATATATATTTCTCATCCAATCCAAACGACCTTGCGCCCTAACGTTCTCACGCCCAAACATTCTCACGCCCAGATGCTGCCGCGCCTAAATGATTCCACGCTCTAACGTTCTAGCACAGAATTTAACAAGAACACCAAATTTAAACCTATGTTATACCCCTTATAATAAGCGAGCTTTCCATATTTAAGCTGAGATTAAAACATCCTGTACATGTTAAAGCAAAAGCAAGTAGTATTATGAAACAGTTAGCAATAACAGTTCAACCATTAAACTATTTACTTATAAGTAGATAACACACTTAATTTAATTTTTAAACCAGAAATGATCATTAAATGTAATTGATTATAAACTAATTAGTATAGATCAGAGTAGCTTACTACTGGAAAGTGAGGATGATAGATAGATAAGGGATTTATTTTAATTTACTTTTCTCTGAGTTATCCAATTGACAGTTACTCCTATAAAAAAGGAATAGGTTAGATTAGATTTTAAAGAAGTTTAGAAAATAAAGAAGATTTGTTGAAGACATTCACATTAAACAATTAATTGAGTGAAGCAAATGTTACTATCTTGATTCTTATTGTGTCAATCTCACAATATTATTCGAGTCCTCAAACACTGTTCATCAGACATAGCTTTTAGTATTGAAAGCAATACTTTTAAGAAGACAATTGTGTTTGATATCGAACCTGTAAATGAAAGTAAAGACTAATTGACTTATAAATAAATAATAAAATATACATCAATGCTAATAAACACGACATTTTATGATACAAATAGGAGAGAACAATAAGATGCATTTTGCTTACGACATTGAATAGTGAATCAGACAAAACGGAGAATAGTAGGAGGAATTTTTTTAGTGACGCAAAAAGTAACATTGGGGTAATGAATTAGTCCTTTCCCATTTCCCCGCCTGTGATAAGAATATCCAACACAAAACTATGTAAAACGGTAGACACCTTAGAGTAACAAGCATGTAATAAATTCCATCTCACTATCTCACGTTGTTCTTGAGATATTGAAAGAATAAGAAATTATAAATTCAACTCACTGTATCACAAAACCGGTGGACTTTAGAAAATGGGCAAGTTGGGCTAAATCGCTTTAATTTTGTCTCAGAAATCTGCTGTCAACGTTTGTTGATTGTTTTTACGGGCACCCTGGATAATAATTAACTTATTATAATATTTGAAAATGAAATCTTTCACTAACACGAAACCAAAACTTCTGTTGTGTGTATTCATATCATTTAAATCAGTCTATTCAAGTATGTTCACAGAAATAACTCGACCTAATACGTACTAAATTACTTATGTCTAAAAATACAAAAATGTTTATTATTAAAATTCATCTATATTATCTAAAATCCAATTTAAATATCTCGCAACTCTTGTATAGACAGCCGGAACATTAGTTGCGCACCCTACACCCCAAGAAACAACTCCAACTTGATACCATTGATTTCCTCTTGAATTCCTATCCGAGAACGTTGACATCAATGGACCGCCCGAATCGCCTGTACAAGTATCTTTTCCACCTACGCCTCCGACACACAACTGATTACTTCCTACCCTTCCACGATTACTGATCTTTTCTTTACATTTCTGATTCGAGACGATGGATAGACTTAATTTCAGTTTGATATCAGATGTTGATGCTAAACATAACTTGGTTTGTATAAAAAATGTATTGAAAGATTTGGTAGCTTACCATTCTCAGTAGAACCCCATCCAGCAGCAAATAACTCGGTATGTTCGGTTAACAGTGGTGGATGGAAAGACGGCAAACAAATCGGAACTACGAACTCTAAAATAGTTAGAACTATAAATAGTATTAGCATAACACTGTTATTGTCTACCTGAATACACTATATTTCTTTGAAGCCTAAGAAGTCCAATATCATTGTCTCCATTTTTACCGTTATAATTTGAATGAGCGATTGCCTTTTCTATACCGACATCTATTACAGGATTAGCACAATAATCAACTGCTGGATTATCTCCGGTACAGTCTTCTTCAGTAGACACTCTCCATTCCCCAAGTCTCACGTTATCTCTAAAAGTATTCACTTGATTATACTGCTTTTACCATTGATAAAATTGTATCTACAGCTTCAAATCAGTTATACGTTTCACTTTAATGCAGTGAGCTGCAGTTAAGACGTATCTTTGATTAAGTAATGTTCCTCCACATTTATATCCAGCCGATTCATTATTACTTTTTTTTATGTAGCCCAACAAAACCATCCAAGGAAATTCACCGATACTGGTCACTGCACCACCCACAATTCTATCACTCTGTTCGTCAATACCGCATTGGGTTTTATTCGGCAACAATTTATGTTGAAGTGGTTCTAAACTTTGAATATATGTAGCATCTGAACCACAACATACCAGTAGTTCACCATCAGAACCGCACGAAGATTCGCGAATAAATTTTATTATACTCTCATTTAATGTTAGTACCCCATCTTGTAAAATTTTACATGATGACAACGGTATACAAGTAGCGTCTTCATTGTTTGGGGTTACGCATGGATCGTTCTTTTCTGAAACAAAATACCTTAGATAAATTATAAATCCTTATAATTGCTGTTCTAGACATTTTTTGCAAGAGAGAGAATAATCATTATTATTATTGTTGTTGTTGTTGTTGTTGCTGCTGTTGTTGTTGTTATGTAGCTGAGGCTTTAAGTCGGGGTTCGCTTGGACCTCATGGTTTCAACCACTATGGTCATTTCGCCCCCAACTAGAATTTAGCCGAATCCGAGATTTTCCAACCCTGGTAAGTATTTTTAACGTTCAACTCATCGTAATCACACAAGATGCATTGCTTTACATCCCTCCCAGAGGATGGCATCCTTTTTCAATTTTTTTCTGCGTGAAAGATCTCGGGGCCTCGGCCGGGAATGGAACCCGCATCCATTCTGTTGATAGTCAGATGCGTAAATATCAGTCACCGAGGCTTCTATTATTATTATTATTATTATTATTATTACTATTACTATTACTATTACTTTACTATTACTATTACTGTTACTACTACTATTACTATTACTATTACTTTACCATTACTATTACTATTACTTTGCTATTACTATTACTATTACTATGACTATTACTATTACTTA
>VTPC01020874.1:793653-876425 GCA_011009095.1 Ignelater luminosus | reverse complement strand
TACTATTACTATTACTATTACTATTACTATTACTATTACTATTACTATTACTATTACTGTTACTTTACTATTACTATTACTATTATTATTATTATTATTATTATTATTATTATTACTATTATTATTATTATTATTATTATTATTATTATTATTATTATTTCTATATTGTAGTACATACAGTGTGTCCACATTTTGATGCTCACTATTGGGATCTCGAAAATTGTAAGAGATACAAAGCCGGTTAAATTAGAAGAGATTTAGCTATTTTGGAGATCAATTTACTTATGCTTTTGTTTTTCAAAAACGTTCACAGCTTACTAGATGTTTGCTAAAAACGAAATCACCTTATCTTATTTTTTAAAAGTGAAATATGAAGTGAAAATCATTTTATATCATAGTGTGCCATGACATCTAACACACAAAGTCGTGGATTTTTATCAAATAAATTCATTTGTTAATGGAAAAATTGCTAAAACAAGATAAATACGCTTTTAAGAAGTTTTAAGGGGCATTAGCCGCTTATTTGACGCTATCTGTTAATGCTCAGTAATATTAAAAGCGTGTTTTTCTTTTGTTTTAGTAATTGTTACATAACAAATGGAATTTATCTGACAAAAATCAATGATTTTCATATGTTTAATGTCATGGCACACTACGTGGGAAGCTATTTTCACTTCATAACTCAGTAAAACAAAAGAATAGCTATGTCAAACCATGTATCACTGAAAAGCATTTAAGGCGTGCTTCAGTAGTATGGAAATTAAGTAGGCGTTCCATTAGAAAAAATCGTGGATTTACGTTTGACCGCGGAAGTAAAAAAAACAATTGCGAAAATAATTTTTGTGTTTCGGAGTAAATTCTCTAAAACATCCTCTTTGCTGTTCTTTTCTATCTTTACTCGTTCCTGAGATATTTCATTTAAAAAAAATAAGATAATTTCGTTTTAACATATATATAGTGAGCTGTAAAATTTTTGAAAAAACAAAAGCATAAGTAAATTGATCTCGAAAATGGCCAAATTTCTTCTAATTTAACCGACTTCGTATCTCTTACTATTTGCGAGATCCCAACAGTGAGCATCGAAATGTGGACACACTGTATATGCACTTTTTTACGACTGTACGCATTACAAATAACTTTCAAAAAGTACTTTAAAATAGAACTACTGAATAAAGACAGGAGATATTTCTCAAACAATGAAATACTTCTACGGACATAAAGAAACAAATCCCGATTAAAACAAAAACCAACAAATCACTTATTAGAGACATGGTTGATATAATTTAATGACGTAAACAAGCTTCAAAGAGAAAGACAGAATGCTTTAGTTTTTACATCCTAGAATTTGTAAATTCTCTCACCGCAAGGTTGTAATAGAAGGGTAAGTAGGTCTGAAGGTTTTTTAAACATATCTGAATTAACATTTCAGTTGCCTTCTATCAAAAAACGGAATTTGAAAAAACAATGCATGTTTCCTTCCCCTTTATACCTGTCATTATAGAACTTTATGGACTGTTCAAAAATTAAAAATTTAAAGTGTTACTAAACTGTCGCTACGAAACATTTGCTACGCCACTGACTGCTGTTTATAACAACCAAACAATCAAGTTCCTTGACGCAAATATCTATGTACTTAATTTTGATTTTTACTGTTTTAGACTTTTTCCAAATAATTCTTAAAAATCAAGCCCTGAAGAAATATAATAATAAACTATACACACCAAGGCACAAAACTAATGCTGGTAAAACCAGAACGACACGGTAAAATAAACTCAACATATTGTTTTGAAGAAGTAAGAAAACCAACTAAAAGATTTTTACGCTGGTTATTAGGTTATCGCAGTTACATCCAATAACTGATTAGTAGGCTATATGAATACAGTACGAAGAGTATTGTATCCCAAAGCTACTTTTTATTATTCGCAGGAAATTAGTGGTTCTAGTAGCTACATGTAGAAGGTTAACCTGTTTTTCAACCTCCAACTTATTTTGTTTATATTGTTTTTTTTATAAATAGGTAATTAAAAACTTGTTTATTACTCAGAAATGCTTCTTCTAATGCATAATGTTAATAAGTTGTTAGCAGATATTGACATTATAAAGTTCGTTATGAAATATTTTTATTATATTATTTTGACCTATTCCAAATTCAAAGTGCAGACATGACGTCATTGGTAATTTTTGCAGTAGAACCGGACATCTGCGCATCATTATTTCAGTACTCTTTGTACAGACCTTCCCAACATAAAACGCTTCAAGATTTTATCATTGTAAGATACCATCGTGATTTATTATTTATTAGTAATACATCAAACTCAACGAGTGCTATTCTAAAAGACATAAAAGTCCGTATAGACATTCACATAAATGTTTGCAAAGGTACCGTCTTCGATATACAGGATGTTTTTGTCGCCTCAAAGGCTCCTCTTACAATGAAGATGCAATCTATGAAAATTTGAAAAGCAGAGATCTGTGATTTTTTCGGGTGCGAAATACATTGTTTGTGATTTTTCTACAGGTTTCTTATAGCGTTAATAATTTTTAATTGTTTTTTTAAATTTTGCTTCTTTTTGCAACAAATAAAACTAAATGCGCTCAAGTGTTAACATTTGCTGATTCCTCACATTTTTCCAATTTATATTAATTTAACATCTTGCAACGTTCTTGCTTATTTTGTACTTGTTTACACTTTAATTTTTGGTACCTATACTGGATGTCCTAAAACTCACTCGTAATTATTTTGTAATTTTGATGATTGCTTTGTTTAGCTAATACTTACCTCAATTGCTTATTTGAGTTGAGTTGTGGAAAAGCAACCAAGGACATTGTCAAAAATTAAACATGTATGCATAAATTTATGTAATGTATTTTCTTTTTTATTATTTTCTTTCAATTAAGACATATTATTATTGTTATTATAATCATTATTTGTACTAGGTTCTTGCCTTGTATATCGTATTTGAAGTTTTTACCTATTTACTTGTGATTTATTTAATTTTGGTCTTTGGTATTTTCTTGATGTGTTTTTTATCGTGTATATAACCTTTTTATCTAGGATTAAGTTAACTGTTGAATTTGGTTGGGCTAAGACTAAAAACAGTCTTAAGTAAAGTTAGTGTATTGTAATTGTAACGCAAGGTACGTTACAAGTTTTTCAATTCCTTTTAGGGGAAGCGTGATTTGGAGGTCTAGAAATGGGGACATTTATTTACTCTTGGAGTGGACATTGTTTTTCTGGGTATACAATGAAACCTTATGGTATGGTTGTCTTAATTTTTAAAATCCAGGTTGTAGGATACTATTGCAGGAATAAAAGCACAACCTAACTCGGTTTCTATATCTAGAGTAACGGCGAATCTAAGCTCTTCTGATCTGAACCAAAATCTGTTTTAGGCATAAATGGACCCCAAAAGCAATGCAATAGAAACCCTCTCTACATCAACTTTGAATTTTATCTTCAAGATTCTAAACAATCTTATGAATTTTTGCAATCCAAGCAAAGGCGCTTGTAGGATTTTTTCCGGGGGAGGGGGCAAAATCAAGATTGCCGTCCAATTCTATGACCCTATTTGCCCCGCCGCTCCGGGCGCCCTTGAATCAAAAACTTTTAACTAAATGTGATTAAAATTTGTTCACTTCACCGGCTCGACCTAAGATTTCGCAAAGATAAAGAATCTTTGATTTTGTCTTGCTTGTCTATTTCTATCCGACATTTTATAGAAAGTGAGTTATTACCAACTTTTACTTGGAGTTTTAAATATATATGTATTATATAGAAAATCAAATGTAGCTAAGCCGAAAACCGGTCAATAAGCCATAAAGGCAGCAAGTAGGAGTCTTGCATATGCCGGTGTAGTTCTTATTGAGGTATCCTTACGGTGGCTTCTGTAACAGAGAAAAAATGGAAATCTCTCGGAGATTCCGTGTTAGTTTGCTGTTTAATTGACTCCACTACCCTTTGTTCTTCATTCCAGACACAATCATTCTCTTCTGTTTCTCTCAAGTGCTTTTTAAAGCAGTACGTACTATCCTAGCAATGAGTTTGAGAAGGATTATGATAGTGAGGTAATTACAAGATGTGTAAGTACCTAGTCGGTGCTTTTTATGAAAGAGACTTCCCAACCTGTTTCGCAACATACAAGAATATTAAGAAACGTTTCTATTAGTAGACAAAATAAGCTTGAATATAGTATCGGTGAACACATCAACTGTTAGTACATAGTGTTACAACTTTTCTACAGTTTTTATTATTTTTTCGGGCTTTGGTGGTTTCATCACCTAATGTCTTAATCTTGAATTAAAACCTATTATGTGTATTCCATCGTTTTCTAGTAGTTATCCTTCTTGCGTTCAATCTCTAACAACACAAAATATATTCCAGATTCTAATTTTGTACTTAGTAAACCTTGCTTAGTAAACCTTGCTTAGTCTGTTTCTCTGAATAGTCAAAGGTTTATTTTTAAAGCAGAAACCGTTTTACAAAATAAGCTTAGCCTGATATTCGAAATTATACCAAAACTTGCATTTTGCAGAGAAGGCAATCGTTTTTCCATTATTATTAAGTGTAGATTGAATAATCATTTAAATTTAAAGCAATTAGGTGCGTTTTGTTGCTCAAACTAACAATTAAAACCATTACTGGTTTGAAGAAGAAAACGCACCTATTGAAGACTGGCTTTTATGAGTGACTTTTTTTGTAAAACTTACTAATTATAAGAGGTTTGGTCTAGAATTTTATACTGAGCTTTGCAACAAAAGGACAGAAACTGCCTTTATGTTTATTTTGCTCTTACTAAAAATGAAGAGGTGAGTAAAATAATAAATCTAGTCAGATAATCAAACATAGACTGTTGATGCTTAAGACATATTACGAATTTAAGCCTTGGTCTCTATAACAAATTTCTAATTAAATTTATCAACTCTTTAGAATAAATTCATTGTGGTCTTGAAAATAAACTTAGAAATGATAAATCGTTGGTTTTACATTGTATATACGGGATCATTACCTATATTTTGGTCGCTGGGTTACTTTGTTTATTTTTAGAAACAGGAATGACTAGAAAACATATTAAGCTTTTGATATCAAAAGAAGTCTCGCATCAATCGTCTTTAATTTTTTTTCTTTTGCTTGACAAATTACTTTGAGTGACAATAATAAGTAATACAATTAATAACAGTTAAAGAGATAATTTTATTATTTAAGTGCTTTCTATCTTTAAAAGTATAAATACAAAAATAAATATTTAAATAGGTAAATGCTACATACTAATTACTAAAAAGGCTTTAAGTTTTCGACTATCCAATCCATATAACTCGCAACTCTTGTGTAAATGGCAGGATAACCAACAATTCCACAACCTACACCCCATGATACAACCGCTTCTTGATACCAACGTGGCTTTGCCTCAGTATTCTCACTAAATTCATTCATGAGAGGTCCACCTGAATCTCCTCGACAAGAGTCTTTACCAGATTCTCCTCCAGCACAAATTTGTTCTGTTGTTATTTCACCCCTTCGACGTATTTTTGAATTGCACACATCTCTGGAAACTATGGGTACTTTTACTTTCAATTTAGTATCGGAATTTGAACCTAAAATGAGACTCGCATGATTATTTGTATTCTGAATGTTTGTCTTAATCAATTTACTGTTTTCAGTTGCTCCCCAACCAGCTACAACCATTTGAGTTCCCGGTTTCGGTATCGGTGTTTCACGAACTGGCAAACAAATTGGTTGAATGTAATCTGTTACAAAAGAGGAGTTTAAGACGGAATTTTTTGAGTAGTATTTTAAGAGTTATAACCACTAAATCTGACGTTTCTTTCGAGTCGTAACAGGGCAATATCATTTTTACCACCTCTTCTATCAAACCTTGAGTGCACAATTTTGTCTTCAATTTTCAAATCAACGACTGGATCTGCACATTCTTGATTGGCTAAATTATCCTCGCAGTCGTAGTTACTGGAAGTATTCCATTCTCCTAATCTAACAGAATCTCTGAAAAGAAGGACAGTGGATTAATAAGGATGAATTTGATAAAATGAACATCTTTTTTTCTTACAAATAAATTCCTAAGTTGGTAGTAAGGCTAACGCAATGTGCAGCTGTTAAGACGTATCTATTATTTATCAGGCTCCCTCCACATTTAAATCCAGCATCACTTTCATCTAGATTTCTGTATTTTATTAAAGCCATCCAAGGAAATTCCCATATTTCGGTAATTGTACCACCCCATATTCGATTCTCACCTTTTTCTTCGCCACAAGCACTCCTGTTTGGTAGCAAATTAGTTCGAAGAGGGTAAGCATCTGATCCACAACAAACCTTTGATGCGCTTTCGCATCGAGATTGTTTAGCAAACTCTATTGCATCACTATTACGCGTCTGTACTGCATCAGCTATTGCTTTACACGAAACCAGAGGAATGCATGTTGCTGGCTCTCCATTTGGTGTCGTACAAGGTGAACCAACTGTAACGTAACAAAATAATAAATGCATAGTTCACGGTCGCGGCACAATTTGAAATTCTATCGTAACAAATTCTTGTATTTAGTAGAGAAAGTAGTTTAAAGTTGTACTTACTAATTTTATCTTTTTTTCCTAATGTTCCACAGCACACTAATGGTTCTGAATCGATGCCACATTGTGATTGCCTTGCAAAGTCTATTGCTTCTTTATCTCGACTTAAAATAGCATCTTTAATTATTTTACATTCGCTAACTGGGATGCATTTTGCTGATTCTCTATTTGGTGTTAAACAAGGGTCCCCCCTTTCTGCAATGTGAAACAGGGTGATTAATATAATTTATCATTAACATGGAGTTCCACAAGTATCGTTTAAAAAAATAAATAAGAGTAATTATTGCTTTCTCTTAAAATTATTCGTATAAATTATCTTGTTTGTTGTTCAAGGAATAGAGGTAGTATGTATTTATAAAACATTATATGTCACAAACCGGGAATTTCCTAGATTTCTAATTGCACTGGTATTATTGCAATTGCTTTCAGTGTATAAATCAAAATGTTTTTACTTTGTAGCAAATTAACCATTTATTTATTAAATGTTGGTTAGAAAAAAAACGAAAGAATTGATCAATTACATTAAAAATAAGAATCATACTACTTCAACACAAAACTGCATCATTTTCAATCAGGAAGGTCACTCACAACACTGCGACTATTCTATACATATTTTGCATGGTTGTAATTTTATGGCTTTAAATTTTCAATCTATACAATTTTTTCGGCTAAACGCTCACAAAAGCTTTAACCAATTTTTATCAGAATCTGTGAACGCAATCAGTACATACTTAAAGCAGTGACGATCGCAGGCAACCATATCGCGCAACAAACTACTCGTACTTTCATAAACATCTTTCGAAGGAATGGGAGGACACTTTAAATGTATATTGAAACCGGTAAATACAAAAATGTTATCCGTAAGCGCGCGCATAAAAGATGACTTGCTAAAGAATAAAAAATAGAAACTGTTGTAAATTTGAAACAAACGTCCATATCTTTCTTGATAGATGATTTACATAACTTGTTTCTATTTAAAAATAATTTGATAAATAAGCATTTAATAGGAATTTATTACATATATTCGCATTAATTCAATGGTTCTAGTAATGTATTCGCGGAAATTTGCATAAAGAATATTTCTTGTTATTTATCGATTATACAGTCTTACTGTAGCAATACCGATAGAATTAGCGGAAGAATAACCTTTTGGGGGGGGGGTATATTAAACTATCTTATCTTCATTCTGGCAGGAAAACAAAATTAATTTAATTATCCAGTTCCGCGTAATTGATATCAACTTTTAATTTTTAAATGGCACCATAGTATTTTGATGACATTATCTAAATCCGCATAAAATTCTAGATACGATAATGAAGAAAGAATTAAATTAAATAATTCGCGTCGCCCTAATAAATTACTAAAGTGTTGATCAATTAGTTTTAAGCAAATAATATATCCGAAAAACAATTGTTACAAAGTCACAGTAAATTTAAATCATTATGAGGTATCAGCAAAAATTCATTTGCATGCAATGAACTGGCCGAATTATTGCAAAAAGGCTCAACTTCAGAACAGACAGTGGATGCGGTTTCAGCACGATGCTAAACCACTGTATTTTGGTAGTTACCTTTTTCCTTAATGGTAGACTTCACAACCTTTAGATTGGAGAGAAGGTACAGTTGATTGGCCATCACAATCACCTGGCTTTAGCGCACTTTAATGCTATTTCTGGAGACGTATGAAAAGTGTAATGTATGTAGAAGAGCCAGGCAATAGAGATGAACCTATTCTAAGAATTATAAGTCCCAACTGCATTCATTTGTGCCGACCTTCGGCACTGTACTCTTTGAAGAGTTACTTCCCTTATTGTACGAAAAGCTACAGTGTGAGTAGAAGCAAGACAGAACATTTTGCACCGTTCCTGTAATAGCGTTTCCATTAATAAAACTTAATATATTGATATATTATTGTTTTCAAATTAGAAAACACAAGAATAGAATATGACAATAACTTCGAAGCAGTTAATTTTTGAATATATGTCTATTTGCCTAAAATAACCTGATAGCACGTTTGTTTGTTAACAAGATGACATTCAGTTGTTGAGCAATCGTCTAAATCAACGCCTATTTCGGTCAAATTACAATGTCGCTCTTTGTGATCACTTGTTTTACCGACCATAACGATGCTGTACTTGCTTGAAAAACTTTTTTCATGACGATTTCAAAAATGTAGAATTTTAATATGGAGCTCATAAGAAAAACCAAAGTTCGATACGATTGCGTAAAACTTAGTAGACCTAGAAAGTTTTCGAGGTCATTTTTGAAGCTCCCCATTACATAGTACACCTGCCCTAATAATTTGGTGAATGTACCTCTTACAATAAATAAAATATGGAGGTTTTTAGAAAACGCATATTTTTTGTTTTTGTCATGTATCTCAGTAACGGAATTAATTTTTGAAAATGTAAATCCGGATTGTTAATGAGCACGTAAATGTGTAGCTTTTTCCTCATTTGAACGATCTTGTATCTACTACCGTTTCCAATATCCCCATGTACCCCATTTTATCCTGGACGCCCTGTATACTAATATCTTTTCTGCCGATTGACATCAAAAGTTGGTTTTTATTGACAAAAACTAAAGCTTGTTCTTATAACATTGATTTACATAAAATAAATGTCATTTCATATTGACATTATAGTCGAGGAAATAAAGCAGAAAAGGTCAAAAAAATCGCCAAGATAGATTTTGATGCAGTTTGCGGCAATCGATTCTGTGAGTTGCCTAGAAAAAATGCTCTCTTAGTTTTTTGACGTTTTTTGTTATGCATTTCTACATAGGAAAATGCATCTTTTTGGATGCACTATGATGCAGTTTGAAAAAAAATCGACAAAATGAGCCAAAATGGACCAGATTTTCTCATTCGGGGGTTTTTTGGGTTGCTGATCACTAATTCGGCATTAGTTTTCCGGAAAGGTGAACCTGGCCATGGAAAAACAAAAAACTTGGCATAATTTCTGGAAAATTTTTCTTGTTAGTGAAAATTTTGAATTTTAATCCAAAAATAGTTTCTAGTTGGTTTGTTTGGTCGCTGATCACAAATTCGATATTAGTTTCCCGAAAAAACCACCCTGGCCGTGGAAAATCGGAAAATTTTGCCCAATTTCGGAAACAATTTTGGAATTTCATCTCGAAAATGGGTTCTAGATAGTCTTTTGGATCACTGATTACGAATCCGGCAATATTTTTCCGGAAAAACCACCCTGGTCGTGGAAAATCGGAAAACTGCCCAATTTTAGGAAACTTTTGGAATTTCAGCTCGAAAATAGGTTCTAGATAGTGTTTTGGGTCGCTGATCACGAATCCAACATTAATTTTTCGGAGAAACCACCCTGGCCGTGAAAAATTCAAAAATTTTGTTATTTTCTTTATTTTTCTTATGTTTAATCGCTTTTAGGTGGCAGTTCATCTCGCTTTCGATGTAGTCGACATGTTTGGAACCACTTTTCACTGTTGCAGTGAAAATTGCGGAAAACCCGTGGAAAATCATTGGGAAATTTTCAAAAGAAAAACGCGTTTCATGTCGATTTCGGGGTAATAGCATGCTGCCACTTCGAAAATAACAACGAAAACATCTAATGTTGGACCCCCCCCCCACCCGAGTGAGAAAATCTGGCCCATTTTGGCGGATTTTGTGGATTTGTTTTCAAACTGCATCAAAGTGCATCCAAAAAGATGCATTTTCCCCTGTAGAAATGCAATAACAAAAAACGTCAAAAAACTAAAAGGGAGCATTTTTTCTAGACAACTCACTGAATTGATTGCCGCAAACCGCATCAAAATCCATCTTGGCGATTTTGTTTCGACCTTTTAGCCTTTTTGTTTTGCTTTGTTTCATCGATTATTAGTTTTCAGATTTCTAATATATAAAATAATAACACTTAACATGTCAGAAACCTAACCTTAAACTCGGAAGATTAAATCGCACCGAAAATTTCGTGTAAATCCAACTTTTATTGATACGTTTTAATTACCATTAACTTTGCATGAATAGATAATGGTTATTAATAATCTTAAGTTTAGTATGGTTTGTTTTTTTTCCTAATACCTATCAATGTCAAAATTTTTTAATCTAGAAACAAAATTTGCTTTTTAGAAAACAACAACTATTAGACTGACCAAGAATCTACATGTTTTGCTAGCTTCCAAGTATCTAACAGGTATTGTTAGTAACAATATGTACCTAATACTGATTTTTAAAAATAAACGGAATTATTCACTGGCAGCTTTTTGTAACTGTGCTGTATCACTGTAAAAGATTTATTTATGTAATATTACATAAATAATAGTAGAAAAATTACACAATTTTTAGAGTAATGTGTGTAAATGTGTGAATTTCTTAAAATTTGTAATGTTATTTTAAAATTCGCACTAAATCCGCCCCTGTCTTTCAATTTCGTTCAGGTATTTGTTTTCCTGACGCGTAATATTTAAATTGTTTCATTCTATAAACGAATGTTTGTTACAATGTTATTCTAAAAATTGATAACTTTGTGGTCTCGACTTCTGGGCTCCGGTAGACGTGCCTTTTGCTAATTTTCAATATAAAATTCCTGGAACCTTAGTCGCAAAAATTGGAGTCGCACAGTCTCGATTGAGTCAGGTTTAAGCTGATAAATCTACGAAGTGGAATTTTCCATTGGTCCATAAGACTCTGCATTTTTAACCTGTTAGGGTGTGCATCTGACTTTCCAACCCCACTCCAGTAAGTACACATTGCGCCACAGGAGACGCAGAGAGGATAGGCATTACGTTGATAGCTGCGTACTCGAACCATCGTGCGGGTTAATTTCGGCGTTACCCCTACAAATCCGAAGTGGTTACAAACCAAATTTAATTGAAGCGATTCTCTTAGTAAAAGAGAGATCGGACTCGAGAAATCCTATTTCGTCGGGTCTTTGTCGTGTTATTCACGGAGGAAAGCCGGTTTGTTTACCGAAAAGCGGTGCTTTGAAAGCTTTGTTATTGTGGAGGCGTTTTTGCTTCAATTACAGTTATGCTGGTATTTCCCAGGAAATAAAGATTGTAGAGGGTAGAAACGCAACAATTTTGGTCCCGTTGGTGCAACGTTAAAGGGTCTGTCGAGAACAGAAACTGCCCACCTCGTAAAGACTTCAACTGTGTGTGTGTGTATTACATTTTGGAAGCTCCGTGATCCGAATGGACTAAGTAAACTTAAAGAGCGTTTGAGACTCAGAGTGATTTTAGTTTATAAAGCTGGTGTATAAACACTTGGATTTTGTTCTTGTGCTTTTTGGTTATTGTTAACAACAGTGATTGTTCTTTGAAATCTAAGTTCCCTTGAACATTGGTGGGACGTGAATGAGCTGCTGTCGTTGGGAATCAGAGACCTGCACATATCACCTGGAAGAAAATTGCCGTTATAGTAAGAAAGACCTGTTTTGTTTTGTTATTTGAGTTTTAATGATTGTTTCATTTAATAAAAGACTAGGAGAACGTGAAATTTGTGAAATATTCCATTCGAAAACCTTGCTTAGGCAAGTATAGTTTCGCATTTTCTCATTGAATTATAATATTTACGAGAAACATTTTTAGCTAACTTGTAATAGGAACGTTCCCAGGTAATTTTAGCTGGTGTTTGTTAAATTATTGCAACATAATTAATAACTTTTGACTACTGTTTTTTTTTTGTTATTAGATATAAAGTTTATTTGTTGCTATTTAAAAATTCATTGTCAAGTTTATCTTGTTTTAATTAATTTAATATTTAGATTTTGGCCTTTTGTTTCATATTTTGAAATTTTAACGTAACAGAATCCTTTTTTTTTTTGTTTATTGTAATAACTTGTTTTTATTGTTATTTTCTTATTATTTCTTTATCAACTTTGTTCTCCAGTGATGAAATTAATTCATACCTTTTATTGATATTCTTTCGTAGTGTTATTTTGTTTTTTTATATTCTTGTTTATGTGTGTTTAACTCTTTTTTTATTATTGTTTTAATAAATGTAAGAAAGGTCGATTATTTACATTTTGTTTTCTTTGTAAGTGGATCTCTGGTCCAAACAAAGCAGCGTTGATTTCGTTACTTTGTTCGTTTGGCTATTAAAAAGCACGGTGGTGCTTAGTCTAGATTTCAATTAAAGGTCAGATACCTTTGTTCAAGAGAGAAGTAAATATTAAACTGGTATTTCTTTCTTGGATCTTTTTTTTTAAAAGAAGGAAGTCTTCAGAGGACTTCCTTGTCAAAATTAATTAAGACAAATCACGTGTTTATACAGTTTTTTTTAAGTTCGTGTTGAGTCTCAATTGTGAAACGTTGAAGCGAGTTTTAATAAAGCTTCCATGAGGTAAGTTACACACAGGGTGAGGTTTCGCAAGAAGCCTATATACAGGGTGTCGGATTCACGAGTAGTCGCGTGACCGACCATCAGAACCCTTCGATCTACGACTGCTGGCGCCCTTTTTTGTGAACATCTATTAGTTTAATAAGAGTTTTGGAAATCGGTAAGCTTCTCTTTGTGCGGCTAGGTAAGTTCATTTGAGAATCCACCCCATCTGCGGCATGAGCTACGGGATTTAACATCTACCATTGGTCTGGACGGGACTTGTGCATACCTTTGAGCATCTTCCCGTTACAAATTTTAATCTAATCTTAGTTTTAAATGTAAAATTACAAAACGCTCTAACAATTTCTGTAATTTATCCAAACAACAAGATGAATTCTACACATATAACTTATCTGAGTGTAATTTTCCAATTACTAGGTAAATATCTGAAGAATCCATAGACTAGTATGTAAATTTTACACTTGGATTTGTAACTTACACAGCAATAAAATTTATAAGGCACATGGTTATACTGCAGACTTTAGTTCCTAGATGTCGCTGAATTTAGATGCTCTCAATTATTAATCTTAATGCTGCAAAAGAAGTGTATGATACAATCAATCTTTGCTCATAGGTTAAGGCTAGAAGACCTTAAGGACCGGTATTTCTATTCTTATTTAACTTTGATCAGAGGTTAATTATCATGGATATAATTGTAATAACAACAATATGTATAGAAATAAACCTTTTATTAAAGTTTATCAGTGATGAAGGTACTGGGCTCTACTTTAACAGCTTTTATATGCTTGTATCAAATCTACTACAGTATGAAGCAAATTTCATTCTTTATTTTGTAGGAGTATGTAAAGTGTTGAATGTACAATACTCTTTTCCATGTAAGTAAATCTACTACTAGCAATAGTAATTTTACACGCATAAATCTTTAGATACATTTAGTTATGTACAATTACATGATAAAAACAAAATTACTTACGTACAGTAAAATTACTACAACCAACGTAAGAAATAAGTTGTCTACGTCCCACAAAGATTTCTGTATAATAACGTATGTGTAACAATTATGATTTAAGATAATTTTCCGCCGCATTTGTCATGTTAAGTACATCTCTGTCATGTCCATTTTTGTCCTGTGTTAACTTAAAGTAGGGAAGTTCCATATAATGGAATAGTGGAATTTTGTGTTCAAAAATTGTATAAATAAAGTCTTCATTTGGAAAATTCAAAAGTATATCATTAACCAATCAGCATACAGGATAATAATGACCTTGCGTCGTACTGTTAAATGTTGATGCGTAGCTCTACGTTTTGATTGGTCACTTTATTTCTCAAAATTTTAAGGTTTTTTTGCGTTTACTGCTGTATAAAATCGAATTTTTTGTGATTTTATACGTTAATCAGTTTAAATACAGAGTGTAACACAAATGTTGGCCTGACTATATGCAGTAGGATTCTACGACCAAAAATAAAGAGAAAGAGTATATAAACAATCAAACATATGTCTTAAAGTGGTTCGTTACTGAGTTACAGCTACTTGAGGTTTTTTATTTTTTTTTTTCAAAAAAATAATAAAAAACGGAGCTATCGAAAACAGGCCATTATCAAGTAGATAATCTGTTCTTCTTGCTTTCAGTCGTGACACTTGATTAAGTCATTTAAATCATTAGTACTGTTTTCTAATTAATTGTACAAAAATCTTCTTTTAAATAGATTTTCGACATGCATTTGATGTATGGTTTGGCACATTGCAATAAGGCTGAAGCAAGAAGATTATGCAGAGCATTTCCCAAACCGATCTTCACCAAACGAGAAAACTTTCGAAAGGCTTCGTATTAGGTTAAGGGAAACAGGATCTTTCAAACCGGTAGTCCGGAACCCAGAACTACAAGAACTTTGGACTTGGAAAAACGTGTGTTGGGTAATGTTAAGAAAGATGTAGGTAATAATAGATACTCAAAAAATTGCATTGAAGAAAGTGTGGATCGTATAACTGTGCGGTGGGTTTTAAGAACCTATCAACTTTAACCGTACTACCTGCAAAGAGTACAGAAACTTAGTGAGAATGACTTCTCTCCACGACACGCTTTTTGTACATGGTTGTTAGAAACATGCGCCGTCGATCGTCCGTTTTTGTCAGTTGTGCTCCTTACAGATGAATTTACAAGAGTTGGTATCGTCAACTTTCACAGTTTACATCGGTGGCAAGAAGAAAACCCTCATGTCATTATCCAGTCCAAGCATCAACAGCAGTTTTCAATTCTTGATTGGTTTTTTTGTACTACTCGGATGACTATCTAGCCAGATTCATCGGTATTTTCTAGAAAATAATCTACAAGATTTGCTGGAAGCTGTTGCACTAGATGTTAGAAGACGCATATGGTTGATACATGACGGTGCACCGGCCCACTTCAGTCTCATATCACGCAAATCTTTAAACGCAATATATCCTGAAAGATGAATTGGTTGCGCTGCACGTATAGCGTGCCTGCATGGTCTCCAAATCTAAGTTTCCCGATTATTCCTTATAGGGACATTTAAAACCTATAGTGTATTCTACTCCTGTTCAAGATATTGAATATCTTTGGCAGAGGGTGGAAAACGGATGTCAGCAAATTCGGAACACACCAGAAATTTTTGAGCGCGTGAGGCAGTCCATGATCAAACGAACTCAGATGTGTGTTGCTGCCCATGGAGGTCATTTTGAAGATTTATTATGATATTAGCTCTATTTTCTGTTACCTTCCTGAATAAAAATTGAGAAACCTCGCGTAGCTGTAACTCAGTAACGAATTACTTCAGGACATATGTTTATATAAACTTTTTTCTTTATTTGTACTCGTAGAAGCCTCCGCCATATAATCAGCCCGAAGTAAACCAAATTCGATTCACTCAATATCTCAAAACTATGATTTTCAGAATTAGGGACTTTTTACTTTGCAGGTCAGAGAACTTACCAAACTGATTACATTGAGCATATTATTTCCCAACTCTTCTGTACATTCTATCAGAGCCATTTGGTTTCCAAGATTGTTTTCTTGTCTCATCTGTAAAGAGAACTTGGCTTAAGGTAGCATCTCCGGTACATTCAAAGCATGTAAAAAGTGCCAACTTTGATCGCAAATATCTTCTGTATTAAACTGGCTAAAATTTTCAATTTTAGCTATTTGCTAAGAGAAGGTTATGCTTTACGTGTACTCGCAATTTCAAACATCAACATAGACTAATACTTGGGTCGTGATAGGACAGGGTTTACATTTGCAAGAATTATATTTACAAAAGCCAAATTTTCAAATCTGTTATTCCCAAACACATCTTTGAAAATTTTGGTTTAGTTTATTAATAGTTTCTTAAGTTCATAAGCGCCAAATGTTGTAATTTTCTAGAATAGCCAATGTAACCAATACTTAATTTTAGAGTTCTTTAATCAGTTTTTACTAACTTAACTTATAGTGCTAGCGTATTAAAAAGAAATATGGAAAAATTCGAAGGTTTGTTTTGCGTAGACATGTTTTATTTAATGATTGTTAAACATACTAAAAGTCCTGACATGCCCGTCATGTGCGTTAGACGCCATCTTGAAAACATGGCGAAAGACGTGGGACCGTTCGAAGTCTTTCGCTTATATCTCGAAGCCGTTGCTCCTACGTGGATTTTCCACAGGACAAAATCTAGAGCGCATAGGATTTGTAGGTAACAAAATGAATATAAACTTGTGTTTGTCAAATGCTTTGTTTTGGACGAAAATACCATAAATGAAAATTTTTAATTTCGTAGAATGGCCAAATCAGCGTCACAGTCCAGTGAAAATTGGAATTTGCCCCTTCACTAATTAGGAGAAAGCTGAATCTTTCCTAGTCAGGAGAAGTATTTTCTCAAAAGTCCGCAAGTATCTCCCGCTGACTATTTGTCAGGAAACTCGTAACTGGTTAGAAATTGGAAGAGAATTACGCCGGACCTGTAATTTTCAATGTTTGAGGACCTAGGAGGGGCGAACAAACGGGGGGGGGGCAGATTCAGCTTTCTCCTAATTAGGTGAGGGACAAATCTCCATTTTCATTGAGCTATGATGTTGATTTGCCATTTTACGAAATTCAAGTTTTTCAATTCTGGTGTTTTTGTCCAAAACAAAACATTTTATAAACACAAGTTTATACACATTTTATTTCAAAGTCTATACTCCTTAAGTTTCGTTCTGTGCAGACTTTACATAGGATCAACGGTTTTCAAAAAATAAGCGAAAAACGTCGAAGAGACCCATGTTTACCGCTATTTTCTCAAAATGACGACCAACGCATATGTCACGACAACGGTACGTAAAGTACAAAATGTCTGAACTATTGCTTGGGATCAGCTTTTCAATGGCTGATTAACTAGGTCTTTGGGAAAATGAATAATTATCAGTCAATTCTTCTTTTGTTTGACGCAGTAAAATAGATAAACCTCAGTCAGTTTATACCTACGACATAAAAAACGTTAATAAAGCCCACCTGTACGTACATCGAATTTGAGAATGCTAACATATTTTAGACAGTTTTCGCAAATTTCTCTATGATTTGTATTTAATACACCGACAATATAGCTCTTAGAATTTATAGCTTAAGAAGTTTACTACCTGAAGATTATAAAGTAAGGTTGCAACTTAAGCTTTTTCAGTATTACAATACAATAATACACATCTTTTGATGCTCACTAAACTAAAAATCTAATAAAGACTTGCTACATTTCTGAATAAAAACACTTTACTGTATATTCTATTTTAATCTGCCATATTACTAACAATCCAGTTAGCATATCTTGATACGCGGGTGTAAACACCAGGAAATCCTTGAGCGCCGCACTCGACTCCCCAAGAGACGACACCTTCAACAAACCATTGGAATTGTGCAAATCCAGTATCATCTATCACTCTCATCAACGGCCCACCAGAATCGCCTCGGCACGAATCTTTTCCGTTATCGCCTCCTGCACAAATTTGCTTTTCCGTAATTGGACCATACCGAGCTAATCTTGAAAAACAACTGCGCTGGTCAACCACTGGTACTTGAACTTTCAGTTTGACATCTGAACGGTAGTCTAAGATAAATTCAGAACTGTTAATATGTAATTATCGAAGAGATTTTTTTTGGGTTTTTACCTAACTCCGTTGCTCCCCAGCCAGCAGTTGTCAGTTTCGCCCCAGTTGCTGGTGGTGGCGAATTAACCGTTGGTATACAGATTGGTCGAATAAAGTCTGAAAAGACACAATATTTTTACGAATTTACATAGAATTCTTACTTAGATAATGATTCACTAACCGGTGTTAGCCACTCTGCGCGCCATTCTTATTAAAGCGATGTCGCTGTCATGAGTTTTCTTACGATATTCTGGATGCGAAATACTTTTTTGAATTGGAACATCGACAATTGGATCTGAACAGACTTGCTGTCTTCCACCTAAACAGTCTCGAGTCGTGGATATCCTCCATTCACCTAATCTTACTTTAGACCTAAAATGTCCCTGTAGGTTTTTATTCTTTTTTTAAAACAAATTATGAATCTAATCAATGTGTATTTACGTATGCTAAGAGCATTACATTGTTATTAATACTAAACTACATGTAGAAGTGTTAAATAGTTTCGATCAGGGATAACGTGCCTATGGTAAACACAATCTTGTTGTATAAAATTTTGTCTTTTAATACTCGTTGCTACGTCATCCAATTTCTGCATAGCATAAAGAGAAGAAGTAGCCTACTGAATGAGAATTTTAGATTGAAGGGGGTTTATTTTTGAATCTAATATTGTTTTCCAACCTCAGTGAAAACGCTAAGACAGACAAGATTTGCTAAAATTACTTACGGAGTTAGTCCAGTCACTTTAATACAATGAGCCGCTGTCAGAACATATCTCTGGCTGATTAATGAACCTCCACACTGAAAACCAGCATCACTCCCATCTACTTCTTTATATCCAATTAGTGCCATCCACGGAAACTCGTCTAATGTTGTATTTTGACCACCGTATATTCTATCGTCATGATCCTGAATACCACAAGCATTTCTGTCTGGTAACAAACGATGTTTCATTGGTACAATTTTATTGGAAGAAGATTGTGAAGAGTCAAAAATTATTGTTGGTACGGAATAACCCGCACTCCCACAACATACCAACGGTTTAGTATCATAACCGCATTGCGATTGTTTTGCAAAATCCAAAGCACTGCTGTTTCTGGTTAAAATTGCACTTTTTATTACGTGACAAGAACTGACTGGTATGCAGGTTGCTTTTTCATTATTTGGAGTAATACAAACGGAATTTCGAGCTAAAATAAAAACAAACAAATCATCATACAAAATTTTCCTATTTAAAATGAATTAGCATTAAAAATTAATTTTATTCAAATTAATACTTAACTAAAACTGATTAGTACTCACTTGCTCCCTTCACGTACACAAGTAATAAGATGAAATGTAATATAACCACGTTAATTAAAATCAATTTCATTCTAGTTTTTTATAAAAAGTGACTAAGATGTGATCAAGCCAACAGCAAAATGGTATCTAATTGAGCGTACTACAGAATATACCTCTTTTTAAGCAACGTTTTTCTGGGGAATTTGAATTATTGTTTCATCCACAATATTCAAATGGGGATTTTTCTTCTTTCGTTCTATACGAAACGTATTTACCCGACAAAAAGGTTATGAATCTTCTATTTATTAAATTTAGATACAATTCCAATTAAAAATAAAGGAGGGACTGGTTTGTGGTTTTGAAACACTTTTAGATACTATATTTCAACACATTTTTAACATAAACTATTCATTTTGTTTACGTGTACCACAAAAGTAAGTTGATTTTTTATCTAAATCGGCTCATTTAGCTTTGTTATCATTAATGACAATAAATAGACTGCATCGTGTACTAAAAGCAATAGTAAATAGTAAATTGATCTTTCGGCAATATTAACAAATTGTATTGTAAGGTAGGTAATTGCGCTATGCCTTGCTTATAATTACATAACTTGAACTGATTCATACTATTATGTTCCTAGTACAACGGATACTATTTTCCCGTAAACTAAAGTCTAAAAATTGATAATATTACTTGCGGTTTTTGTTTTTTTTAAACGAATAATTAAACGGTTTATACGAGTATTATAAATTTATTCTAATTTTTAATTCCTCAGTATTTACTAACAAGCAATATCTTGATAGATTTCGGTAATAAGTAACGAAGTAGGCCTCTACATGACTCATTTCTCGTTATATTGTTATCAAGATAAGGCATACACACTGGCGGTAAACAAATTCCCCAATTCTAAGTTTTAGATTTATTAGTGTTCCGTAGCATGATTATCCGATTTGGGTCACTAACTGCCAATGTTAAATAAACATTATGAAACAGGCATTATTAAATTCATTAGTCATTACCAATAATGAATTTATTTCAACACCGATAATTTTGCAATAAATCGTTTGAATTTTGAGAGTTCATACTTTTGATTTAAAGATATAATTCAAGGAAAACTGAAGAAGAAGAAGAACTTAAACTTTTAATTGAAATTGATTAGAGAGCATAATTTTTAAGAAAGAACTCAGAATATCAACGTATGGAAAAATCCCACTTTACTTTCGCACAAAAGATTTTCAACCTGAATGGTTAATTCACCTTACGTTTATTCCTCTTTTGTACTCTACATAAATGAAGTTTTCCTTCTTACTATCAACGACAGATACCTATCTTCTTGTCTTGTAGATGGCAACCAGAAACATTTAAAGAAGTTCTAATTTTTCCCTGGTTGACTTGAAGTGGAGTGGAATTTAATTAACTGACTTGTTTCTTTCTGAAATTCAAAGAAAGCCTATTTCTAAGGAGTCGAAGTTTTCCTGTGAGATCTACTTTTAATCTTAGTGCCTCTTGATTATGAGATCTGCTGTATAAATATTTACATGGAATAGTGTAGTAACCTTCTTACACACTTTGAATTTTTAAGTAAATCTTTTCTTGAAGGGATTGTTTATTGATTATATGTTGTAATCCTCCATGTAAAGTAAATACAACAGAATCTTGTCAGAAATCAACTTGTTTCTTTTTCTACCAAGATTTTGGATGGTACTACCTATACATTCTTCATCATAGATTCCTATTGTAGAACTAGACGTTCTGATTTCCACAAGATAGAATCACCTCAGCCATCAAAGCAGTCTTGGTTGCAACGGAAAATTCCCTGATAACTATTTGGATTTGAGATTAGCAGGCATAACAGTCTTCTTTTTACATTATTAATTGTATGTAAATGTAAAATTTAAAATTTAATTGATAGTTACATTACAGCACTTGAACGTTTTTGATTATATTGTGTGATTCTAGAAGATAGAAATCAGAAGAATTAGAAATTGACTGCTCGGAATGGCGCTCACATGATTTCGACAGCTTCCATTTCTTGAAATTTTTTTAATAAAATAAAGTTCATTAGGAAGATTAATGTCCATATGTATAGTCATTACTTGAGTGGGTCTATGTTTGACTCCAGCAAGCACGCCTTGGTTGAGCGCAAAAGTTCAACTTTCAAGCTAAACTCAAGTCGCTTATTCTTTTACCTTGTGTCTTTTATTTTCAAGTTAAGTCTCGGCTATAAGCTTAGCTCAAGTACCGACTATGAATACGGGCCTAAATCAGTATTTATAGGTAAGATATGACCACTAAAGATAATTACCAAAACTTTTTTCCATGTTTCGGAGAATTTAGAATTGTTAGGATTCCAAGAAATCTTAAATATCATGTGTAGATGAGGTATTTTTAATATTCATATTTAATAGTGAAATACCCAACTTGTTGCACAATTACTAGAAACTGGAAAAATTAGAAACTGAAGAATTAGGAAAAAAGAACTGCATGATGGACAAATGGACACTTTACACAAGACAGATTGCAGGTTTGTTTTCTACAAAGATCAAATCAGTTGAAACTTTATCGACCTATAGGTAAACTTACCCATCTATTTACCAAAAATTGTGCGCATTGTGTGGTGACAAGGACTACGCGAGATTTCTTCTTGGCGCTCTCGAAATACTCTCCCTCTGTCACACAAATACGTTTTTAAAAAGACAGAAATCTGTTATGTATAGTCCAAAATATGCCTATGAAACAAACGAGACTGTAAGGAACAACTTCACCTGATACGACTTTTGGGAAGATTCACGGAAATGTAATAGAAGGTGTAAACAACAGTTAAAAAGTAGAAATAGTAAAGACGAATTAATCTAACAGATGCTTCAATCATGAACTATAATTTGTACAAAAGAGTATTGAAAGGGACGTCTTCTTTAGTTCTTATTCAGATTTCTTGGTGACTTTATAAGAAGTTTTAAGTGGTCTGAGAAAAAAGATGTTCTGATAGACTTTACTATTATAACGTTAACGTTTCTTTTTAGATTTCTGTTGTCTTCTTCTATTAACTTTCTTTCTTATTTTTTCTAGCCTTTATCTCTTTTTGTATTTTCATTAGCGTACTGATCTATCAAGGGATCTATGGTATTTAAGATCCTGCAAAAAAGCGTTGTCTTTATACATAATTGAAAATGATGACTTATTGTATTCTGGGTTTATTTTTAGAAAGTAACGCAACAGTTCCAGAAATTTGAAGTTCACGTGAAACTTAAGATAGTTTCAGGTTTCTCCACTTCATAGAAAACATCGTTTAACTATTTAAACTGCATGTTATTACCATCATTTTTGCTGTAAGGCAGTAGTACTTCTTGAGAAGTCGTATGTAGTAGTTTCAGAAATATTGTAGGGTTCTGAAAAGGAAATTACTATGGCAAACGAAAGCAAAATGGTTGTGGAACTTGGACTTTTTGCCTGCAGTCTTTATCTTGGAACCTCGATGGCTGAGCTCACAAATTAGCATATTAGTTTATCACATCGTGAATTGCCCTGCCACTTTATTGATGATGTTATTTTATCGAACGCTTTCCTCTTCTCTAAGTCTGGAGATCTAAAAGTAAACATGGGAAGAGAAAGAAAAGAAAACAGTAATAGAACTGAAAATGTCTACATGAAGGTGGTACGAGACTTAAAGTAAATAGAAAGGTATGTGAGTAGTTACGTAGTTGACTACCATTTACAACTTATCTTACAAATTGGAATTGTTGGGTGTTAAAATTTGCTAAAGTGAGTTAATTAAAGCCAAGAAAATGCTTTCAAAACTATTTTTTTTATTTTTGTAGAAAGTGGTTTAAAAATAGTTTGTCTATCCAGGGCTGGCCTCAGACGTTAAGCCAGTTAGGCGACTACCTCAGGGTGCGCAGATACGGAGGTATAGATAAAAGGAGATGTAAACTGCATATGGACGAATGGAATAGATAGTTGAGATATGCCAACTCAGGAAGCGCCCAAAATAATCCACTCATGTCATCTGGGTAAGCATACATTAGTCATCATTGAACTCGACAACGAAAGAATACGGATTCTAAAGCAGGATTTTTTGTAACAAAAGAGAATTAAGTAGCTTTTGATTTTTAGCATATTCTTGGGGAATCTATTCATTTAAGAATTATGTTGAATTCTAAAACTGTTGTATTTTGTAGTATTTATATGATTTGCTTAGTATCTGCTGTCATTCCATCGTACAGGTTTAGTGAATTAAGTTGTATGCAATCCAACTCTCTTGTGTTCGAGCTTCCACAAGACCATCTTCTGAAAACAAAAATCAAATACTAACGACGTAGTATCGGTGTAATATTTCGAAATATGTATACCTTTTCTTTTAAAGTACGAATTTGCGTTCGTCTAGGGCAGTATTTTTCAATGTTTTGTGTTTCTAAACTTCGTTTTTTACTATATCAGAAACATTGCATAAGCACTAAATAGTTACATGTGAATCAAGACATTTTCCTTCATAGGAATGAAATCCACATGAAATCTATTTAAGATATCTTTAGATGAGCTCCCCGTGTTTACTTCTAATGCAAGATGGAGAATGTACAAAGTAATCAAATGCAAGTGATGGTGTTGCATGGAATTTAGATTACTATAAGACTTTTGTAAGACCAAAGCATAGAATCTGTTTTTTTTTGTTGCTGAACCGGTTTTGTTGTTATTATTGGGAGCATTGTTTAGCCAAAGAACATACATTAATTTCTTCAAACTGCTGAAAATTATTTTTTTCTCTATTTGTGATACAACCACAGACCTAGAAAAAGGGTAGACTAACAAAGCATGTGGGCTACCTTGAAAAAGTTTGAACTCAAGATGTAGCAATTTAGAAGTCTTTTCTAGGTATTATTATTGAATAAATGTTTTGGAGAATTTTGTAAAATTGGTCACAAAATTTATTGATTACTAGTAGTTTTATACAAGAAGAATACTCGCAATATGGCGTCGAATTAGGTACAAGTATAACTTTTCAATGCTGCTTAGTTAATCTACCCTTTTTCTAGATCTGTGTGTTCAGCTCTTTAGAACAGAAACGGAACGGAAAATCGTTGATACTTTTACAATAATTTTTGTATAGAATACACTAGCTTTGAATTGGGTGCCCGTTTTGGTTTTCTCCACATTTTTATTTTCTTACTTTAGCTAATTTACATGAAAATACAGTGAAAGCTCCTCCGCCCGGATATCAACAAACGCTTAAAAAACTCATCTTTAGTTTTATTGATTTCGATTAGTAATTTCTTCTGATTCTCTAAAGACGTCATTTTGCAATCTTTACGACGATGACTACACGGGTATGGTTCCAGGGCGAGATTGGCAAACCCATATCTTTAAATATCTTTGTTTTTGGTCTGTGCAGATCTTTGTGTGCCCATTAAAATGTCCAAACTGTTTATGCTTAAGTTTCTTTTACTAGCAGTTACTTTTGCTTTGAGTTTTCTAGATCAGAAGATTTTGAATGTTTCTTGGTGAGTGGTACAAAGGCGCAAAAGTTGAAAGTTGGCTCGGGATACACTAAATCCTGTAGTCGGTTCTGGGTCTGTCTAGTATGTAATTCTGCAATGCCCAGCTATACAAAAACGTTTTACAAAAATTCAAGGAGCACGTGTACATTTCTCTTGAATATTTCCCATTTATAAAGTACCAAATAGAATTAATACGTACTCTAACCTTTATGTTTGAAGAATTTTGGTTTTCATTATGGAAGTTATAATCCTTTAAAACTTTCCCTGCATTATTTTACTTCTTATCCTTTCAGTAACTAAGCTTGCTTCAAAGTGATTATTAGAATCATTTGGATACCATTTCTGTAATGCCTATTTGGACGATTAGATCTAACCATTCGATATGTTAGAAGTAATGACAATTTGGCTAAAACACCATAGGGTCTCCGTTCTGTAAAAATAGATAAAGATCGCCTTCTCTTTTGGAGAGTCAGAGCTGTGAGACCACTATCTTGGTAAAAATTAATTAGACCAACTGTACAAGTGTTTAGATTTATTTTAAAAATCCAAGTACATAGAGGTTACACGAAAAGTTGTTATGCGGTGTTTTGTAGCGTATTTTGTTTAGCATGCTTTGATTAAAGTGAAATACAAAATAAGTACGTACTTAATGACTGAGAGCTTTTTTTGATACAGCAAGTTACTTAAGTATATTTACAATATTAAATTGAAATGTTACTATTTTAAAGGGTAAATAATTTTTACCAGCTACCTAAAATTAAAAGAGATTAATTAATTATAAATTAGAATTTAATTTTCTGCTTCTTATCTACTTACATTATAGCTATTTATTTTTGATATGACCGTATATCCATTCTCTATAGTATGCAACACGCATGTATATACCAGGCCAATCTGGTAATCCACAACTATTACCTGTAGAGATTATACCCATAACAATCCATCTTCCATCAGTTTTTCTTAATGTCATTAAAGGTCCACCAGAATCACCACTACAAGCATCTTTCCCCAAAACGCTACCGGCGCATAAATGTTGAGTTTGATTTAAAATTGTATTTGCTATTCTATACTTTTCATAGCAGTCAGTAAAGGATACAACCGGAACATTAACTTTTAATTTTACTGGACTCATATTTTCTAAAATAACATTATTTTATAGTATCACTCATTCATTGAGAGTCAGATTAACGTAATGAATACACCTTTTTCTGTGCGCCCCCATCCGGCAATTACTAGAATCTGTCCAACTTCCTCTGTATCGTTCGTTGATGGAAGGCAAATTGGACGAACAAAATCTATATTTAAAAAACAACTAATACAGTGAATAACAGAAAATTTAAAATTTTTGTATTAAACATACCATTATATTGAGCGTTTTCTTTAAGCTGAATCAAAGCAACGTCATGAATATGTTTATTATGTTTAGCATAAACAAACCATTTTTCAACTGCTATATCTTGAGGAGGATCTGTACAATCTCGAAATCCAAACATTTCAACGCAATCTTCTTCTGAACTTATATTGTATTCACCCAACCGAACACTAAACCTATAAAAAATGTACATATTGTAGAAGGTAATTAAATGAGAATTCTAAAATAAAAAAAGCATTTACAGTTCTAATTTTCTTTGTTCCAATTCTTTTATGCAGTGAGCAGTGGTGAGAACATGTCTTTTAGAAATCAACGTTCCAGAACACCCAAATCCCACTGATTTTTCTGCAGTGATATTTTTATATTCCAATAAAGCCATCCATGGAAATTCATCGATTGCTGTTACCTCACCGTCCATTATTTTATTGAACGGCGCTTGATACCCGCATTGTTCTTCAAATTTGCTTGCAGATGTCTCATCTTTGAGAGTGTAACTATAGTATTGAACTTAATAAAGAAAATTATAATTCATAAACTTACTGGAATTTAAAATATTGCACAAGAGAATTGCTGAGAATATGATGATGAACATTTTGGTTTTATAAATAAATGTTATTGTTGATTACAAAGTACTTATGATTGTAGTATCGTTATCTTTCTGTGCACTTATACAAAGTACTCTCAAAAAGTTATCTTTCCAAATACGAAAGTTAGATTAAATTGTAATTATGAAATCTTTGAACGCTTTAATATTAATATGCAAGAATAGAATGACAAAACTAAACACCGAATACTGACAAAGGCGCCCATTTTTTAATTTTTTCCTAGGCAATTAACAAACTAAAGAAATCGATGTAAGGCATCGGGTAAAACGAAAAGCTCAAACAATTGGTTGTTTAGGTCATATATCAGCAAAATTTAAGAATTTAAAATAAAAAAATGTAGTAATTCATATTTATTTAATATCTATAATATTCGAGGATTTCAGATACTGTGAGGATTCTTTAACATTAGAAACAGATCGATAGACTTTCAAAGATGTACAGACGTGCAAGTGGAAAATTTAGATGAGAAACCGGAAGTCAGCATGAAGGCAACGTTAAGAACTTGGTTTTTATTTGTTTTCGAACACTGAAAGAATCTAAGAAAAATAATCTAGAATTTGTGACAAGGGAAATCTTATTCTAACAATTTATATCAGCACTGGTGTGTAATTTGTTCTTGAGGAATTGTTTAGTAAGAACTTTTAGCAAGGAACCTCTCTCTATCTCTCTCCTAGTTTGCTTAGCTAATGATTCAAAATTTGTATCTTTAACGTTTTGAGTTAGACATCCCTTACCCACAAGTCAGATACTATTTAGTCTTCCCGGTGTAAGAAATTAGATTAAATTTAGGAAAAATCGAAAGGAAAGAGCTTATAAGGCCTTGTTTTAAAACTAGAACTGCATTTTATAATAGGTACCCTCAGCTGGTGTTGAGTCGAATATTGAGTATCTGTGGTCAAGGCGTGCCTATATTAATTCTTAGGGTTTTGATAATAGTTTAACTTGAAATAAAATGCTAACATGTTAAGGCATATAATTAATTGCAATTTTTCCTGATGTTGTAAGTCCTGACAACATTATAAATCATGTTTGGTAATTCTTAGGAGTGACATCAACAGACCTGTACAAACACTCAAAACAAGCCAAGGACACTACGGCAGTAATCTTTAATTATACCAAAACAGAAAATGGCCAGAAAAGGAATGTTTACATGGTAATACCTACCTAGCTTAGGGCTGTACGTATGGGATTCTGAACTTACGATACGATACGACTCACTAATATCAAAAGACTCGAAACGATGCGAGTTTAAAGATTTTTATTTTTGTTATCGTCAGTTCCAAGATACCGCAGATGCTGTCAAATCATGTCAAAACGTCATACAAATAACGACTTCCAAATGTAATTGAGAAACATTTTTCTCGTATCATCGTATTGTATCGAGTTCAGAACTTCACTATGAACTTTTACTACCAGGAAAGACTCTGACTATGGACAGTAATTAGTCGTGACTTGTTTCTGCTGCAAAGCAGCAGTGACTAGCATAGGACTTTGCGTCTCCGTGAAAAGAAATTTAGAATTACAGCATAGCATTGGGAGAAAATAAACGCAAAGTCTGGTTTAGTTGATTCAAGAGAAAACATCGAAAGAAACGCAATTTGCTTCAGTCTTATCGGACGTAGCCCCACCATGCACAAATACATAAAGACGGTCTACCCAGAGGACGAAGTAAAACGTCTTGGTTCTATGAGTCTAGGAGTTGATAGATCGGAAATGAAATAAATACAACAGTTGCGAAAAGGAGGGACTAGTCGGAAATTGTATAGTGGAGCAGAGCAAGAACTTGTTAGAGTATTTACAGCATCAAAGTTCTGAAACTGAAATTGCTAGTTGCTGCCAAACAGATGTCAAGGCTACTATTACAAGCTAAGGAATTCTTGTTGAGCACCAGTGAAGGTCGGGCAACGTGCACGAGGATAGTGACTGGGAGATATTTCAGTGTAGATGGAAGTTTCCATGGTAGTGGTAATGGTTGAGCGTAGTCACTTGGTTCTGCTTGATTGTCTACTTTTAAGTTCAGCGTCTGTCAGGGGTATGGTAATTACCTTCCTTCTCGTTCTTTACAAGTCTGAATGAGACAGTTCCAAGATAAATAAATCAATAACTCATAATAGAGCAAATAAAGATTTTATAAGTATGGATGAATCTGCACTTGCAGTACACGGACAAAGCAAACTTTGCTGGGCAATGCCACATAATTGCTTTCAAACTATAGCCTCCAGGTAGATGACTTGTTTTCGGAAAGATTGTTCTTTATCATCTTGCGACAATGTCTAAACAGTTCACTCGGATCTTCTTGGAGTTGACCCTTAGTCGCTTGATGTCACAGGTCAGTTTTGGAAGCAAAAACAGAAAGCGATAGTTTCTAGTGTACGTTGTGGAGACTAAAGGATTTTTAGCGACCCTGTATGTTTATATATCCAACATCTGCTTTTAGTTATGTTTTATTTGTATCAGGTGAGTCTTCAATGTTGTTCTTTTTACAGAATATTTGCTCATAAAAATAGATATTTCAGTCTCTGCGGTAGCAACGACTACTGTAATTGTAAGTACTGCATCACGTCAAACATGACGTTTCCTAGATAGATGCACAGGCTTCTTTACTACAGTACCTGAAAGAGAAAAAGATTTATAGTACTACGAGTAGTCGACCAAGAAGGAAAAGCCCATTTTGTTTTGGTAAATTTTTAAACGCAAATAACTAAAACTGTTGCACTCTGGAACGGAAATCCAGTAATGTGGAATACTATTTTAATCTCAAAGTATATAAGGTGCTATAATTTAGCAAAATTTTATTTAGAGAAATTCAACATTTATCAGCTAATATTACTTTTAATCCATGGAACAAATTTATAAACATAAATAGAATTAAGATAATCATTAGTGTAACCATAACAATTATTTTGCTTATTAAATAGGCCTTCTAAATACCAAGTATTATCTTTTTTGAGCAAAAGGGAACTCTGCAAAAATTGTCTTTTTGTACCATCACAAATATGTTTACTTCTAAGACAAATTATTTTTTCGTAATAAAATTTCATTTCAGCATAGCATGAATAGGTAGGTACGGTCAAAGTTTGGAATTGTGTTATTGTCAACTTGGAATTTAATTCTTCCAAATGCATTAAATAAATTTCTTCTGAAATCGGTAACTCGTCTTGGGGTAAACAAACGGGATAAATACCTGTAAATTGTAACAGAAATTAAATTATTATTTTTTATATCTCCAGAAATAGGTCACCTTTAATGGAACGATTCAATTTTATAAGAACTATTCCAGTATCTTCACTATATAAATATTTATTGTGGGGAAAAAGTTTTAATTCACGCCCTTGGAAGCTGCAATTTTCTGCATTTTGGTTATTGATGCATTCATAAATCTGTATATTCCTAAAATGCAAAGAATTAATTTAGTATTGTATTAGTTAGATTATGGATACTGATTAAGTGATTATAATTTCTTACAGCTTTTTGTAATCTTTTCCAGTACATTCAATTGTAGCTAAAACGTATTCGTGGTTAATTACTGCCCCGGCACAAATTTTCTTGGTATCGATATTTTCAATCACAGCTAACCATGGTGGTATATCACGATGTGATTCTTCAACCCATATTCCGCATTCTTGTGGTTTAGGAAGATTACTGGCATACGTTTCCTTGTAAGCATCTACATCACCACAACAAACCATTGGCTCCTTCCACCATCCACAAAACGATTCGTTGACATACTGAAATTCTTTATCCGTTCCATTCAGCCGTTTTGTATAAGTATCACACTCGCTTATATGCACACATTTTGCATTCTCACCATTCAACGTTGTACAAGATGACGTCAGAGGTTTTAAAGTTTCATTTCGAGAAACTAGAAGAAAATGTGATCAGTAAAATACTGTATACTTAATTATTGACGACCAGTAATACTTACCAACTGGTGCGGGTGGTACGGATTTATAATTATTTTCATTCTTATTACAGCAAACATGAGTTTCATTGATACGGGATTCCAATAAGAACTTTTTCTCTTTCTTGTCAGTACTCTGTTGGTTACTTTGAAGGTGACTGCAGTTTTCCAAAGGTACGCTTTTACCATAATTACCATTCGGCGTCACACAATCTTCTAAGAAAACACAAAAAACAAAATTTTGTTTTATCCTACACTTGCAAGTTACATGCTATTTTTTCATGGGGGTTCTTTGGACGCACGTGATCCAATATTTGTAAGTTACTGTACAGTTGGCACCTTAGAAATTGAAACAAGTACATGATGCGTTTTACATTTATTTGTATCCTATAAGATTTTGCAGTTGTTATTCGTTACGTTACGTTATATTATATCCTTTGGTGAGTATACCCACATTACCAGAGTAATATTAAAATTATAATCCAAATTACAACACATATTAAGTGCTCCGATTTTTACGGTATCAACTATACCTACAAATAATTTGAATCGTAATAATATTATCCTATTATATTATTTGTCTGTAATAACCACAAACACTTTAAAACGTGCATCTAAAGACCTCACTATGCTATGCTTACTATCACAGCACACGAGAGGCTCGTGAAAATAGCCACAAAATACACTTTTTGTATAATTTAATGAAGCTCCCTTCTCGACATTTTCTCTAACTTCCTCACAATCTGATAGAGGTAAACACATACGATTATTTGTACATGTTGACGTACCTACAATTCAAATAATGAACAAGTTGTTTTTCTTTTTTCATTTATCTCAATTTTGTGTTTATTTACATACTTTGTGAACTAAGTGTTCCAGAAACTTTCAATAATATAATAATTAACAGGAATGTGAACAACATATTATTGTACTCTCAAAGTATTTTTCTATACTAAATTAGATAAAATTTAAGCGTTTAATGCTTTTCAGTAAAAAATGTTATCTAAAGGTCACGTAAACAGACATATTTCTCAGTGTAATCGCTAATCATAATCAGACTTGATTCTATCTATAAGAAGAAGGTTATTCTCTAGGTCTAGGAATTTTATTATTGAAAATATGTTCTGAGATTTAAAAAAAGTAAAAACACGTTGTTTTATACACAATTTTCTATACTTTATTTACAATAACACATACTAGAAGAAAATGCAGAAATTACCTTCTACAGCGGTTTATCTAGTCAAAATCAAGGTTAGCAGTCGCAAGTATTTCATATTTATTTTAAATTAAATATTACCTGCAAAATCCCGTAAAAACAGTTTTACGGATTTACAAGATAAGAGAAGGAAATTCCAGCTATCTGCAGAAATGCTGATTTCTTGGGTTTTTCCAAATATCAAAAATATCTGTGGGAAGGATTTATTCATGTCATTCTTTGTTCATTTGTTGTGATTCCAAACTTTGTTAACTGATCAACCTTTAGAGTAACCAAAGAAAACTGTTTATGTAAAGTAAAAGTTTTGGAACGTATTATAAACGCCCTCTTCAACCGTCGATTAAAATAATAATAATTATTATTATTAAAATAATCCTACCATAGCACCGTTGAAATCTACATGAGACACAAGTACCATTCGATCATACTTTTTGAAATATGCTATTACTAAACTAAGACCATGTTCCTGTTTGTCATAACCTGCCTTTAAGAGACCGACTTGCATACCTATCCTTGAATCCTTTCGTCACGACTCTCGCTACTACTCAGACGAGCCTGACATTGTCAATTTTTCAGAATCCAATTTACAATCCACCCGTAATATCACTGCGCTTTGATTTTTGATGGATGTACCAGATGCCAGATTTACAACCTCTGACTTACTATAGAAGGTTAAATATTACGCATGGAATAAATCTTGCTGACATGACTAACATATGAATAAAATAGAACATCCTTTTTCAGAGGTTATGAAAAAATAGTACAATACCATTTGATCAGAGCAAGATCAAAATAGTGTTTTTGCAAGACGCAGCTTATATTTCTGTGTTTAGCATCAAAAGGTCTCTATATCTACTAGTTGCTGCTGTAATTAACAGAGGGGCACTTCTAAATCTCTGGAATGCATCTCCCTTTTCAAAGTGCAAAATAAAACGCAATACAAACAGTTTGGTGCAATTGGTCCCGGGCTAGGGTTAGGTTTGGCTTTTCACCAAAGAAATTTTGCCTTGCATCAGGTCTTCTGCGGCATTCCATATTTGAACTTTTTCCTTCGTTACGGCTTTGGTCTCTAACAAGCCATTTGCGGTGGCTTACGATTGCGCTCCGTTACCTACCAGATTATTTGGGTTGGTTCACTGTGAAGTTTTGGTTTTATCAAGCTACCAGTAATTGTTTAAGAACAGGTTTTGCTTCTGCTAGACTGAATATGCTGACTCACGCCACGGCTAGTCAAATTATTCCAGATTCTGTTCGTATCGTATTATTTCTGTTATAATGACATGCTGATCAATGCATTTTAAAATTTTGGTCGTAGGATATAGCCTATACTCTGCTGCAATTCAAATAAAAAGCTGTAAATAAAAACCACAAAACAAATTATGAGGACCTGCATAGATGTTCCAGACTACACTGCAAGTACACTCTGCTGCTGTGTGATATAAATATTGGCATTACAATTGATATCATCAGTTTCTTTAAATTTAGAACGGTCTTTAAAGTTTTTAGCTCGTTACTCCAGTGATTTTCTAAAGAGAGTTCTTTTCTGCGCCGTGATTTGCTCTTGCGTAAAAGAAAGATTTGTATGCAAATCTTGCTGTACATATATACCTACATATCTTCATATATTGCTCTTGGCGATCCTTTCCAAAACTGTGTTAGAATGTATTTCAAAAGTATTTATTTCCGTTTTTGCAGCAAGTAGTCGTTGGGTCAAATTTGACAGTTATTTAATACTTAAAGTGATAATAATGAGGTTTTATTTATTAAAGAAGGCACAAAGCCAGACCCTCTACTCTTTGTGTTTTTATTGACGCATCTGCTTGCGACAATTAAGCTTAAAACTTTAAAGCTTGGATTTATATGCAAAAAAATTGTGTGCAACATATAAAGCAAAATGTCTAAAATATGCAGCAAAGTATGCACAATCAAGATGAACCTTTTACATTTGAACTTGGTAATTTTATGTAAAAATCAGTACGCTCTAACAAAAAAAAAAAACAGGAGCCAAAGTATACAAATTTAAGATATTCTGAGTAAATATTAATACTGTGTAGTAACAAAATCCAACAACTACGTTAGAGTATTGTTAGATGAAGATGATTTCGTGTGAAGAAGATTAAAAATCAATTGTTTTTGTACTACGTAGGCATACCAAAAATTTAAAAAACCCTAGAATTTACCGTAACATCAACAGAATATGCCGTAAAATTAAAAAGACATAAATAAATATGTAAAAATGTACAAACTAGGTAAAATATGCAAGCAATGCAAATATTTGTATTTTGCATAAAACCCGATAATTTGACGTATTCAAAAACTGTTTTAAGTAAACTAGTGTGCTTTCTTATTTCAGATCTCCCATTTTATAACCTTTAACCAGCAGGGTTTTTTTACATGTTTTTAGAAAGTATTTTCTATCAATAACGCTATATGAAAATTTGAAGCTTATTGAGTCAATACAACACAAGTTATTTACAACAAAGAGCGATTATTTTTACAGCAGTCACATTATATGGGTAACGAGCTGTTCCATAAATGCAAGTATATGCTCCACGACGTCATCTTGAAACCACATTAATTTATTTTGGATTTTGGTTATTTATAATATCGTATATACTTTCAAATTGTGACATAAAAAAATTGCGAAAAACCCGACTGACTGTGTTATTTCTGCTATTTCTGCTATTAGTGTTATCTGTATTTTGCCTTGACATTTAAGGTAAGTTTTTCTTTTTCATGGTAAGCATGTGCATAAATGCAGCTGTATTTTTATTACTTACTACAACACAGTGGGAAATATCTTGACTGTTATTGAAATTTAAAAGAATTCACGGTCATTATTTAATCAAGCAGGTTTCGAGCAAGAAAATCTCTAATACTGTGTGTAAACAGTTATTCATTGGTAAAAAGTGACTACTGCTGTGATAGAATTTGAATTTCTATTTAAAATAGAAATTATTTAATTTGTAACGTCAAGGCAGACATTCTGTAAGACACTCTAACAACCACAAGTGGATTATAAAAATTAATAACAAGAATATTTTTGTTTTTTTTATGGAAATCTTCTCAAATATACTAGTTTTGAATGTAATCCAATAGGATAATTTTGTCATTAGTCGAGTAGTCGTTACCCTGTTCAGTAACCTAATGTTTAAAACTCAGCAACTGAAGCTTTAGGTGCTGCAAAGTACAAACTTGTTCTACTACATATCAAAATTAATAAGAATATCTCAACATTGCAATGAATGGTATTTTCAACAACGGAACCTGTTTTCAGTACTCTACTACGATTTTTTATGTGTCCGCAGTTTATTTCTTAACCTTGGCTCTCTAAAGGATAAAGTAAGATAACGTTTTCTAAATATTCTCTTTTGTAAAGAACATTCTAAACTACTTAATAAATGCAATATAAAACAATTAATTAAAAAAATAAGCATTTTTACAAAATAAATGTAAAATTACGAAACAACTCGTTATAATTATTATGTTTGCTATACAGTGCGAAGAGTACTTATGGAATAAAATCAGTAATTTCAAAACGAATGATATTTTTAAAAAACGCTAAAACAGGTATATTTTTATTTTATATTTCCATGTTTTCAAAGTGCTGTGCTTGTTTGTGACGTCATCTCCTTTCGAGCTATGACGTCAACAAAAACTACAGTAAAAATCAATATAATGTTTTCATGTATTTATGGCACTTTAGTTTCTTAATCAACTACAAATTGGCATAATCTTTGGACGAAAATGTTATCACAAATTTCTAATAATTATTATTTTCTAAGAACACATAAAAAACCGTCTTGCCCCGTATGTGGGGTAAAATGGGGAGTGATAAATGGGACATGATGGGGTTTAAGGGCAAGATGGGATTCTTATTCATCTTCACAAAACATGCATATGAGTACTTCTTCTAAGTGTTCATCATTCATCCCAGCACATGCAGTATGAGCCCATCGCCCACAGAGTTGACATTTTACCCAATTTTTGGTAGACTTCAGGTATGTGTGGTTTAAATCGTTAGAATAAAAACGAACGCTATCTTCTTGTCCTGAAGTTGATGGCCTGATCTTCTTCTGCAGTTTACTATTTTTGGCAGTAACGTTCTTGGACGATTTACTATTTTTAGCCGGAACGTCCTTTGACGATTTACTACTTTTGGCCGGAACGTTCTTTGACAATTTTAAAGCTTCAAGTTCCTTTTTATATGGAGTTGAGGTTATTACCGCTGTTTTACCTCTTCGATAGTTTTTCCTTTTTTTGTTCATTTGAACTGCAGGTGAAGCATTTTCGAAACTAGAAGTTAAATCACGGCAGACGGTTCGGATGGGAGAACGAATTTCCAAGGAACTTCCTGCTTGCACTTCAAATAATTGTGAACAATCTTGTTGGGGGGAACCAGCATTAGATAGTTGAACTGGCGTACGTTGATTTTCAAAGAGAACAGGTGCAAAAAGATCTTCATGAATTGATTGAACTTGTTCCGTTTCAAGTGTGTTACGTCCGGATTTAGGCCCTCTCTTATCATTAGATCCTGTAAGAGGTACTGACTCTGTTGAGGGAAGGTTTGCAGAACTTGACGGGGATGGTATTTCAGGTCTAGTATGAGGCTCTGTCTCCATGAACGCTTGACGTGGTTGGTACTTCATGACCAGGATGAGGTACTGATTCTGTTGAGGGAAGATTTGCAGAATTCAACATAGATGGTGACTCATGTCCGGTATGAGGCTCTGTCTCCATCGACTGAGCGTTGACAACGCTTGACGTGGTTGATTCTTCATGTCCGGGATGAGAAGCTATGTGTGCGCTGGTCTCTATTAACGGTAGGTTGACAGACTTTGACGTAGATGGATTGTCTTGAGCTAGTGATATATTTGTAGTTTCAGCAGCTATGAAATCAACATCACTAAAATTGTCTTGGTTGTATGGCCACATACCACACTTCCTGAAGCTGTTAACCGCTGTGGACATCGTAGCTGCTTGCATGTAAGCTTGCCCAAATATTTCACTTATTTGTAACATGGTGATCATACGTCCTGGATGCGATCTCAACCAATTTGAAGCAGCATGGTCATAATAAGTACTTAAAGGCCTCATGAAAGCTACATCATGTTGTCGTGGAAGATCTATAATATCTAGATTTTGAGTATGACTCACATGTCCGTCTAAAAGCAGCAACACTTTATTGCTAGGGGAAGCTCCTGAAAATTGGATGAACTGGAGGAGCACGGTCTAGCAATTCAGCTTTCATAGGCTGTCTCGGGAAAATAATGAGTGGAGGCATGTACGTCCCAGCGGCATTGAAACAAATTTCTACAGTGACAGTTTGGCCTCGCTCTGCAGAAGATAATGAACCGACTTGTTTTCTACCTTTTAAAGCTATTATCTTGCTCTTAGTTTTCGAAACAACAGAAATGCCAGTTTCGTCACAGTTATAGATTTTATCTGGAGTTAAATGTAATGCATCATATGTTTCCCCGAAAAGCTGGTAGAAATTTCCAACTGCTACTCTGTTGAATCCCATAGCACGAGCTGCCGAAGTAGCCTCTGGTTTACGAATTGATAATTCTAAAGCTGCCTTTCTGTATCCTGATTCTTTGCTCAAAACTTTGTCTACAGCTGCTTTCATGGACTGTTGTGACCACTCTCCTCTTTTTGTCTTTTTTTGTCGTTTCTAACCATGTTTAATCTGAAAAAGCAAAATAAATTATGTTTCAATCGATATATCTGTAAACAACAATAAATAAAGCAAATTCTGGGTAAGTAATCCCGTTTCGTGATCTGAAGGGCATGATGGGGTTTGGGACATAATGGGATACCCCATATGGATATGGGGTATCCCATTATGTCCCGTATGATCTACACCATCTTGCCCCAGTCACTGTGTTTAAATAAAATGAAATTGATAAAATACACGGTTGAGACCAATGCGATTTTGAATATGCCTATCAACTGTAAGGAAAACGTAAAAAGAAGGCAAAAAAAACCATCAAATCAACTCTATTTCTTACCTGTTTCTGAAGTTGTTAAGAAACACAAAATATTACATCAATTATGCACTTTAACAGAAATTCGTTTATAACCAAAGAACGCACGCACTTTCGCCGACTGTCATGGCTGCACTGAGTATTGTTCGAAAGTGGCTTCTGATTGGCTAAAGCGCCGCCTCGCGGAAGCGTTGAGTTTCTTATATGTGTGCGTAACCCCGTCTTACCTCGCTTCCTCATCATGCCCCCCGTTCCCCTACAGCATTCTGTAGCTTTTCAAATTGACACCCTGAATAACCCATTACAGATTATTTTAGACATTGGTTGGTCACGATAACTTGGTACATTTTATTTTGAATCAGTTTTAACAATATAAGACCGATACAGATGTAAACCAGCATTTCGTTCACATTTACAAATTAGCTGAAATTCTCTCGTAGTTTTAAGTAAATGATATAAACTTTTAACGAAATTTTTGATTAAGAAAGTCCAAAATAAAATTAAAATATCCACTATAATCCTGTTTCGACGTCTTTAAAGATGAGATCTTGTCATTATTGAAATGTTATGTACATTCAACGTTTCGCTTTTAGAGCAATAAAATTGCCTTAAGAGATTTCATAGAGACATTTGCAACTGCTGGCGACAGTGGAGAGATCATTATATCTCCCTTGTTAGTAGAGTTCAGAAACAAAAAGTGGGTCGGAGTCAAGCATTTCTCCACTAAGGTCGCCCTTTTTATATCAACTCAACAGTTGTTGGATGATAACCAGGGAATTGGGAAATATAAATTCCACTGAAGAGAAAGATCACGTTGAAACCGACCAAACAATTTTCCGGTTTTAGAATAAGTTCTGATATCAGGCGAACAAAATTTGAGAAGTTCAGAATGTGTGAAAAAGTTCTTTCAGTAGAACCCTTTAGGATGTCAGCGAGATATCTCGTCCCTTTGTAGAATGGAGATCCTGTGGTGTTCACGATTGACCGAAAAGACACATAGGCTTTGTATACTTTTGGAAGAGCATACTGCTTTGCTGACTTTGATTTACGTGGTACTAGTTTCGTTTCCCAGAAGTGAGTTTACTTTCTCCTCACACTGTGATCTGTCAAGGACGACAGTGGCATTACCTTGGCCGCTGAAAATATGTTGATGTCCGAGTTTGAATTGAGATTCCGTATGGTACTCCTTTCCTCCTTGGATAAGTTAGTTGGTGAAGATTTTCGGTATCCCTTGATAGTATATATTTAAATTTTATAGTGAAGAAATTTCAAGGTGTAACCCCATCTTTATTAAATATGCTATATTTCCATATTTTTGTTATGCTTTTATAATTTCATAATTTTCCGTCTTTGCGTTTTATTCATTCAGATCCACAAATCCTATTTTCCACGAAATTTAAAAGTTTCGTTTCTGAATTCGTACATTCTGTTGGTCCGTTGCTATGTTCCCGTAACTTTACAGGACACGCTATACCGAGTGTGGAGTTTGAAATCCGTACATAGCACAATTTTATTAATTTTGTTAATTATGAGCATTTTTGGTTAATTTATTGGTGCCAGATTGAGAGGGAACTTCTACCCTATCGAGTGATACCATTATCTCCCCTGTGGGTTTATTTGGGGAGCAGGAATTACAAAAATCTGAATCCCTATGCATTTCCCTATGTACGGGTATGAAACTCCACACTCTATAAAATTAACTTAGAATTTTCTCACGATTACAGATTACAGATAATCGGTATTTCGATATCTCGAAAAGTTTTCGAGATAATCCATATTTTTCTTATTATAAATTTAGCATGGCCATGCTTGTATTTTCACTGGTTTCTTCAATATTGTAAATGTTTGAATCTGTATTTCAATTTGATTTTTTTTGGGTCGTTATATCGTTTTGATTTTTCCATTATACTTATCAAAGATCTGTCTTCCATTCCGCTCAATGACCAAAGTCTCATCTGCTGTTAGACAGGTCTCCGTGTCAAAACAACAAGTGAAAGAACGTCGGCTAAAAATCGTTAACACTAACTGATTTTATTAACACCATCAACAACGCAGTTGCATACATAAATGTCTTATCCAAAGCATTTTCTTTCTGTTTAGCAGCGTTTTCACGTTTTCTCATCTCACAGTTTAGAATGTATCTAACGCTCTTTCAAAATCAACAAGTAAAATTTACAACGTTGAGCTAGACTTTCTACACTGCTTCTCTAATTAACCTCTTTATATGGTGGATGCAAAATCGATAGTAGAGCAATGCTTTTCCAGTTAAATTCGGTTAAAATCATTGTTTTGTGGTAATTTCATAATGAAAGCATTCTTCTAGTTGCCAAGAATAAGTATTTTGGAACAGTTGCAGTTAACCAAAGAAGTTTTTTGTTTTAGTTTATGAATCGTTGTCGGTGGGAGCTCTGCACGAAGTAAACCTTTAGAGTAGAGATTTAGATTTTTTCTTGATCAAGAGATTTTTAAATTTCTGTTTTAGGCTCATTTCTAATTCGATGATGTTTGAGTTGCTTTTAGACGTAACTCAGTATATTATCAGCCTTTTACGAGTAGCATTTTGTTGTTTCTTTTTTATCTTATTTGACTATAGCGTTCAGCTGCTGTAAATTGTGTTAGTCTGTCCATGTTAATAAAACGAGTGAATGTACTATCGGGCTGTTTAACCTTTGTGGTGCCATGGCTCATCGTTAAAAAGTCCATCCTGGTGTTACTTTTAGTTGATATCTTGATAGGCTACAAACTTTTTGCGTTTATAAGTTATTAGGCCACAATATAAATTGATATTAACTAAATAGACCTTCCAAACTTGCTACGAATATCAGTATTATTCAGGGCTTCTGTTACTGCTTCTTGAAAATAATGTTTTGCAAGAAATTATTTTTTATGTACCATAATCAATCCGACGGCTTTTCGTGCTATCTGAATTTTTGTTTTATAAGTCCGTTAAGAGTGAATTTTCTTGTGAAGTCTAGGGAGAGATCAGTCTCTGTTCATAGCTTTATTTATTTCATATCAGATATGAATCAGTTTGCAACCATAACTTCGAAATGAAGCGAGATCAGACTGTGAATCATCGAAGGTGACTCTTTTGAGAGTAAAGATTTGTTTTCTCATTAAGAGTAATGGGGGACAAATTCTAATAATAAATAAATGAAAATTTTCTTTAGAAAGGTAATAAACGGCCTTGTACCACCTCCGATGCGTAACCTTTTTACTATAGCCTGACCGTTTGAAAGCAAAACCAAATGTGTTTCAATGCATAGTCTACTGTGAAGGGTTATTGGAGGACAAAGACGGAATGTAAAACATAACTTCCTTGACGTACTTAATGGAGAATGAAACCCAATACATTTTCGTGAAAAGAGTAATTGTAGGCAAAACTAGAGCCCTATTCTTTGAAAAATTAATGTAACAAGAGATAGTTTCCGTTCCTGACCCTTGAAAAGGGTAATGGGGGTTAGAAGTCAACTCATCTCCGTACATTGCTTCCTCGTGAAGGTTAATATAGTATAAGTTGTCAGGAGCTCATGTTACATGCGGTTTTATGAATAAATGCCAGTAGATTATTCTGGCATTTCCATAAATGACTGGGACTCATGTTTTTGTGTCATGGTTAATAGATGAGAAGCAAAGGGCAAAGTTGGATAAATTTTTATTGATAACGTCTTCAAGAAAGTTAATCAATGGGAAAGGCTAACCATATTTTGCCACAGGTAACTTATTTAAGAATTGAGCCTAATTAGTTTCCGAGCATAACTCTCTTGAAAGAATTTATCGAGATTTTATCCAATTGTTAACCACTAAAGGAGGTCAATTTAAAGCCAGAGCCCTATTCTTTCTTGTGCATAACTTCCTTGAGAATGTTAATGCAGGACGAAGACCATAGGTTGTTGTTCTTTATACTATCCAGAAAACTAATACCGTATATCACCTTTCTTATACATTCGCTATAAAACTGCATTGTTTATGTTCCTTTATTCATTAATTCAGCTTAGTAGTGTATTTTTAATACTGATACAAAATGAGTAAATAAAAGTGTTTTGTTTTCGAAGTTGGATATGGATCCTAACGAGCGTAAAACTTAACATTTCATCCTAAGGAGCCTTTCTTTAAGAAAAGAAACTCTGAAGCGACAGGTGACCAATTAATATTTGGGACTAAAAAGAAAAGGAATGTTTTATCTTCAAAAAGATATCTGGCAAACAAGTAACCAGAAGATCCTGAAAACTTCTAGAAATTTAGAATTAAACCATTACCATTAGAAAAAACTGTTGAAGCGCTTGATAGATAAAAACAGCCAAACTACAAGGTCATATTTGCTTCAAGATTAAATATGACCCATTAAAATCTCTTGCCCAAGACTTACCTGACCTCTCTTATGAAATTCGAAAATTAGAAAAAGTTTCAAGTTTTATTCTTGTGAAAGAAAAATCTGTAGAACTTGTGAATAGTTTTTATTTAATGTATTTAATTTCTTAGTTGTATTTGCATTAATACATTTCCTTGAGACACTGATTTAGACTATTTTTTATCGTGCTAGCACCCACCACTAATATAATTTCATAGATCGTACAGAAACCTTAGATTAAAAACAAATCCAGAATGCAACAACTAGCCTAGCACAGATTTATTTTACAGTAGTCTAATTTTACAATATAACAGTGCTTGTAGGCACCTAAATTGCTAAATTCAAGAATATTAATGTAGTAGTATAGTAGTATAAAAATTAATTAATAATATAATAGTATATAATAGTTCCCATATAGTTTTGTTTACTAAAGAAGGTTTATGACCTACAAAGATAAAAACAAGAAATTTTTGTTTTTTTCCATTGCCTATTAAGCTGTTTATGTTGCTGCTTAACTAAATTCCCAAAAATAGTTTATCAAATTAAGACGGAAATCTTCCATTTCATAATATCATTTTATTACCATGAGATCAATGAGTCTATTGTTTGCTACATCTTTATATGTAGCAAATCTTTATCAACTGTTTATGTCAAAAGTTCCTTGAAACCTGTTTATAGTATGTTTTAAATGATTAAATTTTACAGGCATGCTTTTACTACCAAAAATCATGTTTGCATTATGTACAGAATTATCATTAAACTAATTTAATATGTAACATCACAATTATATAAAACAATAATTATAATTAAAGGAATACAACAATAAATTACAACTTAATTACTGGCAAAGTTTATGGCACATTGAATGCAACTAATTCTCTAAGGTGCTATGTTATTAGAAATCCAGTCAAGATACTTCGAAACCCTCGTGTAAATTCCAGGCCAATTTTGAGTACCACATCGAGTACCAAATGATACAACTCCTTCCAAGATCCATTGATTATTACGTTCATGTAATTTCATCAATGGGCCACCGCTGTCACCACTGCAAGAATCTTTATTGACCTCACCACCCGCACAAATTTGAGTATCAGCCAAAGTAACACTAGCACTTTTAAACGTATTGCTACATTTGCTAGTTTGTGTAACTGGTAGACCGACCTTTAGCTTCACAGGACTGTTATTGGCATATTCAGTTCGGCCCCAACCGGCTACCCAGAGGATTTCAGAAGGTGCTGCACGTTCTGAAGCGGTTGGCATACATATCGGTCTTATGGTATCTAAAATTTTTAAAAAAATTATATTTGTTGGATTTGGATAATTTTGCAGTAACATACCACTTGTGGTAATAACCCTATTTAGTCTTATAAGTGCTATATCATGGTATCTATTTCTGGAGTTGTCATCATAATCAGAATGGGGAATTGTCTCTTCTACACCATAGTCAACAGCTGGTTCGATGCAGTCTCGAAAGCCACCTATTTCGTCACAATCTTCATCAGTTCTAGTATCCCACTCCCCTAGCCTCACGTTAACCCTGTTATAATACGCCGATTATTAATTAAAACAATCTTTAAAAGATGTCAGTAGAACTTACAATTGTCCAACTCTCTGAGTGATTTGCCCAGTAACACAGTGAGCTGCCGTTAAAATGTATCGTTTATTAATAATGACACCTCCACATGAAAAAGTCAATCCGCCTGAATTCTTCTTATATTGTAAAAGAGCCATCCAGGGAAATTCTCTTTTTGTCGTTTCTGTTCCTCCTAAAACTCTCTCGTCTACCTGTAAAAGAAAAAAGAAAAAAGAAAAATAAAAAGTAGTTCATTATTGGAGAAGAATAAATATAGACACTAACCTGAAAACCACAATTTTGCCGGTTTGGTAGTAAACTTTGTCCACCTTGTATTTGCCTCCTTGTTGGGCGCACTGAAGGAGTTCTTTGGTAACTTGCAGTCGTGCCGCAACATACGTAAGGATCGACGTCAAATCCACATTGTGATGCCCTCAGAAATCGAACCGTGTCTTTATTTTTGCTTGTTAAAGCACCATAGAGAATTGGACAATTATAAATCGAGATGCATTGTGTGCTTTCTCCATTTGGAGTTGTGCAAGGACGACCCGGTTCTATAGAATTAAAAAGAAAAAGAATTAAGAACTTTTGTACATGAACATGTAATTTACCTTAAAGTTGTTATTAAATAAATCTACAATATTAATAACCTTGGGTTTTTTAGAATCTTTTAAAATTCGAGATGGTATTATGTACAACTACCGTGGAACTTGTTGCTGTGTTGAATTGTTAATTAATAAAAGCCACTCATTTGTATGAAACCTTGATTGTAAAGAAATTTCCCAAATCGTTATGTTACAATACATACAAATTGTAAGTCATATTTTTTATAATGCTCTTTAAACATAAAAACAACAACTTTTGTTGCTTTAACATTAATCTGTTTCAAAACAGACACAACAAGGTTAAGCATTTTGAAATCGTAATTGCTTTCAACCGATTAAATACGTATTTTTTGAACACATTAACAGATAATTTATTTACGAGTCAGTAATAATTAGTGGTTATGAATTACTTCAATTTCGAAGATTCTAAGAAACCTTCAACACAAAATGAACAAAACTATTACTTACGTCCATTTACGTAAATTGCCAACAACCCCAACAATAAAATAGTTATAACATTCAAACGGCAGAAGTTTAGTAACATGGTAATACTTTTCACTCGTTTTACCGCCTCAAGTCTCTACGCCACGATAATCAAAACACTAACTGGTCTTCCTTGACGTTTCACAGATATATGTAGTGTTTGTGAAGTGACCTGTTGATATCTTGTGGCTTTAGAAACTAAATGACCAACAGTGGGAAAATTCAAGTATATAATAGCGTCACAAATAACTGCTGCTGCTACCGAGCTGTGCTACCTTGAAATTTAAAAATCTTCGCATCGTAACGCATCATTTAAATAAAACATAGATAAAGATTTTATTAATCATAGATTTCCTTGTAAAACAATTAGTTTCAGAAGCGTTTGGTGGTTTTCTTGAGTGAAAATTATAAAAAGAACCAGAGCACATCGCGCTGTAGGATTAAGTTATTGCATATTATTACGGAAATGATTATAGTACTTCAAAGAAAAAGTTACTAAATTAAGTTAAAATCAAATTAATGTATAATTAAAATTTTTGTTTTAATAATATAATCGTTAAATTTCACTTTACTTACTACAAGTGGATAGCATGTACGGTTACAATAATTATAAATTCCATTACCGTATCCATTAAAATAGATTCTTCAATTACTGAGAAATTTACTGAATTGTACCGTCAAATACATACAGGGTGATCATTTTAAAACTTCCCACCTTGAATAACTCTTTAGTTAATAAAATTATCAAGAGTCGCTGAATCGCTGCGAGTTTGGTTTGGAGGGGAACATTTAATAACCTGCTCTAATCAGTTGAGAAACATTCACCCTCTCCCCCAACCACCACCTCCCCAAAATTCTAAACGGCACTACCCCACATATGATATATCATTTTAAAGGATATAGCATTCTCAATCTTTTACATTAAAAAAAAATTAAAATCGGCCCAGCCGTTAGTGAGTTAGAGTCAAAAATGTATTTAATTTAATCAATACGTTTTTGTCTGTAGTCACGAACGGCTGGGCTGATTTTAATTTTCTTTGATGTAAAAGATTGAAAATTTTATACCCTTTAAAATGATATATCACACATAGGGTAGTGCCGTTTGTGAACTAGAGACAAAAACGTACCGATTAAATTAAATACATTTTTGGCTCTAATCCACGAACGGCTGGACTGATTTTAATTTTCAATAACGTAAAAGATTTAGAATGTTATACCCTTTAAAATGATATATCACACATAGGGTGGTGCCATTTAAAATTTTGGGAAGGGGGTGGTTGGGGAAGAGGGTGAAAGTTTCCCAACTGACTAGAGTAGGTTATTCAACGTCTCCCTCCAAAACAAACTCGAAACGTTTTAGCAATTTTTGATAATTTTACTAATTAAAAAATTATTCAAGCTGAAAAGTTTTAAAATGATCACCCTGTATAGAGTGGCGATAAAGTTCAGAACAAAATTTATAATTTGGTTTAATAATGTTTCTTTGAAAGCTTCTTGAACACGTCGATTTTATATTTCAAGGCATTTTTGAGTGTAGGCAGATTTTTCTGTCAGTTCATGTTTTTGAGCTATGACGTCATCATCATATCTTTAAATTACAACTCCAATATTCTTTACAGATTTCGATAGACTTCTTTGCTGGTTGAATGACGGTTAAAAACTTTTGGTACCTTATATAGCAATTTTTGAAGAAAAACACTTATTAAGTTTAATAACATCAACAATTGTTCTCAGTAAAAATAACATTGTAAATTAAAAAAGAAACAAACAAAAACATTAAAAAAATTTAACACAAATGTTCAAAACTGTCTGTTGTTTACCATTTGCCTTTGACATTTTTTGCCATTGTCCTGTTGGTGTATAGACGCATTGTACTGCACGTGGGATTATTTGTAGGGCAATGTTTTGCATTTTTGTTTGAATTCGATGCTTCATACCTTCTAAATTGTTAGGTCTATTAATGTAAACTGTTGATTTTAAGTGGTCCTACAGAAAGAATGTAAAGGAGTTAAGTCCGGCAATCTCGCAGGCCATTCAATTAGTTCTCGTCGTCCTATCCATCTACGAGGCCATACAAGATCCAGAAACAGACTCACTTCTGCCCCAAAATGAGGAGGTGATCCATCTTGTTGAAGCCAGACGTCCTGATGAGCTAAATCACGTATTTCTCCAAATAATGAACTCCAATTTGTTAATGTAATGTATTATATAAATGTAATTATTTATTTAAAAAATTGCCTTACCTTGAATTCGACCTGGATTTCTTAGGTGGTAAGAACGGGCTTAAATCGCTCATGTACAAGACGTTTGCAATGGCGATCATTCCACGACTACAAAATAGACATGCACAAAACAAGGTTTTTCAATCTCATTTATTAGCGGAAATATGCTTGCTTTCTTGTAATGCAATACCTCAAATTGTTTCTTGTTATTCCAGTAATATCACGTTTAATAGACGGAAAAACAATTGAAAATTGTTTTGGATAGCTCTTGTTGTCACGATTCTAATAATGTAAACATGATAGGATTATTTTGATTTTGATTTTTTGTAATGAACGCTGCTGTGACTAACTGCAATAATTGCTGTTTATCTTCAAGATTTTGGTCGAGTACATGATTCTAAATATAACTCCAGAGGAAAGACATCTAACGGTGTTAGATCAGGTGATCGTGCAAGCCAGGATACTGCAGAATGCATTAATTAATAGTATAGAAAATCATAATAACCCTATCATGTTTACATCATTAGAATCCTGACAACAAGAGCTATCCAAAACAATTTTCAATTGTTTTCCCGTCTATTTAAAAAAATGAAGTTGATGATGGTTATCCGAGACCGAAACGTTATACAGAAATTTTGTCAGCGTATTTTAATAGAGAACAAAAAGTGACAATGGAAAAGTGGTTTTAGTTCTTCGATATCTCTTCAAATAAAGGAAAGAAAAAATAATAACGAAAATTGAGAAATCTACTTTTTTTAAATATCTCTAAAACTGTTCAAGATATCTAGAGTTTGCAAACTCCAACAAAAAGGTCTTATAAATAGTCAACTTTCATCCCATTTAACCGATGCTGTATCTCTTACCGTTTTCAAGATCCCCATGTTGTGCATTCTTATCTTGGACACATTGTATATATATGAACGGATTTCACATACGGTCTGTAACAGTCTTTTGCAGGTTTACAACGATATCTAGTTTTACAAACGAGGGCAAAAAGCGATCCTAAAGGAAAGTCGTATATAAAAACTGACCAAACTCCAACTGTTGAATCAACGTCCTTTCCGTTCTCACGGATTGAACAGGAGCAGTTGCATTACGCATATGTTCAGAAACATTCAGAACATTTTGTGATAAATGGTTGATGTATGGAGTGGTCCGTTTTGAAAAATGTTCAGATTTGAATTCATCAAATTAAATCCAAAACACAGTATTTAAATTAAACTAATTCTTCTCTATTAGTAATATATTTAAAAAATGAGGTTAATGATGGTTACTCGAAACCAAAACGTTCTACAGGAATTTGGTTAGCGTATTTTAATAGCGAACAAAAAGGGGTAATGGAAAAGTGGTTTTAGTTTTCTGATATCTCTTCAAATAAAGGAAAGAATAAATAATAACAAAAATCGAGCAATCTACTTTTTTTTAAATATCTCTGAGACTATCCAAGATATCTAGATTTTGCAGATGCCAACAGAAATATTCTATAAATAGCCAATTTTCATCCCTGATAACCGATGCTGTATCTCTTACCGTTTCCAAGATCCCCATGCTGTGCATGCTTATCTTGGACACACTGTATACAATTTGTATTGAAAATGTGGTATCAGTGTCGGTTGTTTTAAAGATGTTAATGCTTAGACAAGATTATTAATAATCTGTCTGCAACATACCTGATTTCAATTTTTTGTCACATTATATAGAAAGGCAGTTTAACATATCGAAACATGACAAGTCAAGATTCGCAATACAAGAAATAATATTGTCTGATTGCTAGAATTGTTCTAATCGTTTGCGGAACAGGTTCGCCGTAAGCGGGTGTGCAGGGTGTGCACCGCACACGGGCGGCACGTTCAGGAGGGCGGCAAATACAGCGATCTCCTCATGTACATTCTCATTAATCAGTATACAGGTACAATTTAGTGAATGGCTTTATTGTTTTTCAAAATACTCGCCCTTAGCATCAATACCCTTTTGTTTACGCTCGAACCAATTTTCGAAGCATTTTTCCGATCTGAAGCTGGTATACCTCAGAAACCAGTTGCCTAAATGCCTCAACGGCTGCTTCAGGTGAAGAATAACACTCACCACGTTGTTTTTGATTGTCGGAAACAGAAAGAAGTCATTTGGTGCTAGATCAGGTGAATGTGGACAATGCGACATCAATTTCACTTTTTCACTCGCTAAAAAGTCGACAGTTTGTGGAACTGTGTAGGCACTTGCATTGGTGAAGAATGATGCGTCGATGTGGATTGTTTTTACTGATTTCGCCGATGACTTCTGGCAAACAAATTGTTGTGTTCCAATCAACGTTCACAGTTCTTCGATCCTCTAAAGTTATGGTTGTCACATGTCCAGAAATACGGAAGAAACAAGCAATAATTTACTTCGCAACACTGCGTGAACGAACACTTTTGGGGGTCTCGATTCATCTCGAAACATCAAAACAGTGGATTGTTGTCTAATTTCCGGCTCGTATGAGTAGATCCAACTTTCGTCACCAGTAACAATATCTTACACTAAATTTGAATGATCTCGGTTGAATTTCTTCGACATTTCTTTGCACCAATTTACACATTTAAATGATGGTGTAAAATAGTGTGTATTGCTACAGAACTGGTTAGCTTGGGTACGAACTGTCCACTGAATTATAGATTATAAGTGACAAATATTTCGAATTTGATAATTGTACAACATTGACACCACCGGAAGTACCCGATTGCAGAAATTTCTCCAGGTAGCCTCGTACAACGTTATGAAAAACGTTTACTTCCTGTGACAATACTTTTTTCTTCATGTACATTTATTGCATCATTGTCTCGCAATTATTATTATATTTTAATTATAAAAGCCAGTTGATTGTGAGACAAGGTACCGACACCAAACAAAAGACGATCGCAAATTGAGCTCAGAAACGGTTTTCTCTTCGCTAGAGGCGCTGTTGTCCTAGATTAAATTTGACAACTTTAAAAGTCAGTTTATAAGTTTGAGGTTATTAAAACTTAGATTTTAGAAAAAAACTTATAAACTGCCGTTTAGATTTAATGTGGAATAACAACTCCTCTAGCGGAGAGAAAATCGCTAATGAGCCCAATTTGCGATCGTGTTTTGTTTGGTGTCGGAACTTTGTCTCATATCAACTGGTTTTGTCAATTATCTCATAACAACGCCATCTATTGGATGTATCGCAATTAAGATGCGAGACGTCTACAGCTTCGAACCGCCTTAACAAAAGTAGGTACAATCACAAAGAACCCACATTTGGTACAATAAATGAGTGAGAGCCGGGCGTTTGACATTGACATTGATTTTTTCTACATCATAAACATGTAATGATAATAAATGGTTTGACTTTGTAAAGTATTTTTTTACTTTGTACAAGCCCAGTCAGGGACAGAGGATGGGGACGGGGGCAGCATAGTTGGTTTTGCACACGGGCGTCTAGGTGGCTAGGGCGGGCCTGTTGCGGAACATATTTTAGCTTTTATTTTTTCTTTTTGCATAAGATTTTCTGACTATTACTCTTTATATTCCGTTTATTTTTTTGTCATTTAGGTATATAATCTACAAGAGATACTCAGAAACAGTATATGGAGGAAGATCCAATTCTGGGTACTTTATTCTTTTACTATTTACAGCCACGTTTAAGTATATTTTTTATACATTAACTTTTATATGTTGTTTCTCCTCGTGTTTTAGTTTTCTTCCATTTCTCTCTTCTGGTGCTAACTACTCGATACTTTCTTCTTGTATATTTTGATTAGCTCGACCTCCTCTATTATACTTTTTTGAATTTTTATGTCTTATATTTTTGGTTCCTTATCTCCGTTTTAGAAAATCTAGCAACTTTTCTTTCCGTTTCTTTTTTTGCCGAAATCTCTTATTTCACTGCCATATTTAGTAGTTAGTATAAACTAATATACTAATAAAGCAGTTGTACTACATTTAACAATGAGCCTTGTTCTTTCTTTCTTTTTTTATTCTTGAATTAAATATGATTGTTATAGGTCTGCAATTCTACAAAGTTGAAATGCCTATGTTCTTCTTACAGCTATTTTTCTATTGGAATTTCTAAGCTGAGAATTACTGTAAAGCCTGAGAGCCGTTTTGGTTGTTTGGTCTCTATTACATTTAAATTTCTGGAGTGCAATATTAATATTTTGAAGTTTGTAACAACAAACTTAACCTGTCATGCAAATACTCCTGGTTGTTGTTGTTTTGTGGCTGAGGCTTCAGATCACCTTGAACCTCTTGACTTCAACTACTGTGATCATTCGGCCTCCAACTAGAATTTAGCCAAATCTGAGGATTCTCAATCCCGTAGGTATTTTTAACGTGCAAATCGTTATAGTTACACAGGACGCACTGCTTCACATCCCTCCCGGAGGATGGCATCCTTTTTCAGATTTTTTCTCAGGACCTCGGTCAGAAATGATTCGACATGCTGGATTGCCTTTTTCTCCCGTTCATGGTCAACTGAACATACATATTTTACAGATCACTATAATTCAATAATAGGAAATTCCACAACGCAATAATATGTAAAAGTTAGATTTTCTTATTTTTAGTATCAATATTTTACTGGAAATTCTGCTTATCTTGTTTTTTAATTCCGTGGTCAGAATGTCTTTTTTGTCTCTCACTTCTTTTTTTTGTGTAATTTATTCTGTTTGTTTTGATTTATTTCATGGAGGGAGATCGTGTATTTAAAATTATTTCATTATAATCTTGCATTCATCTGCATAACACGCTTTAATTTATTCGCAAGGTGAAGGGTAAATACGCATTACTTGGTTAAGTTAAAAAGAGGAAGGTTAAAATACAGTAAATCAGAAATGCTATTATCAAAACAGGTTAGTTAATTGAAGCATATTATCTGTTCTAGTGTGACGTGTCTGGTCAAGTGAAACGAACTTAAACAATTCTTAAATTATTTGATAACATAAATTTGTTTTTTAGAAATTCCAGAAACACCTATACGGTTATCAGAATTACATGTATTTAACTAATATCAAGCTAAAAGGAAATATATTATTAATAAATTGAGTAATTTGTGATTTCTATTTATAAAAAATAAAAGAATCGAGTTTGTTACATGACGCTGCGCTGGTGTATTTACAAAGATTTAATTATACCTATTAGTTTGAAAAACTAGTGAAATAATAGATAACGTTTGGATAATTCCAATGTTGTGTAATCTTCTAATATAATGTGTGGCGCAAATTTCAAATATTAGGTAGGTAAGTTAAGGAAAATGTAAGTTATTGGATAAAACTTTGAGAAAAATTTATGTAATTATTAATAATTATTAGTTTAGGGAAAAAATTATGTAGGATGATATGTTTGAAAATAATTGTATATAAAGTTCTATGATTAAGAAATTATTAAATATGAGATAATGAGACAGTTCAGTGCAGTTAATTTTGAGGTTATTTAAGTTAATTGCATAAGAGTTTAAAAGTGACATTAGTATTATTAGCATCTATTGTAAAATTGTTTAAAGCACTTTGATTATGGTTAAACAAGTATATTTATTGAAAATATTATGGGTTTTAATGATGGAGATGTGGTATGAATTTAAATGTTGAATATAAGATGGTCTTAGCGCCTTTTGGGCTAAAGGCAGGCAAGCAATTTATGGCGATCTAATTATATTATCGGCTAAACTACATGCTAAAAGGTTGGAGTTTATCTTTTACTTTGTTAGTTAATTTATAAATTAATAGATTCCTGATATTGCTTCTTTAATCATCAATCCCAGAGACTATTAATGATTGCTTAACATTGATTAACCTCGAATCAAATATTATTTTTAATTTAATTATTAGTTTAAAGATTAACTACGATTTGATTTCGTTGGTAACAATTCCACTTTTATATTTTATTCAAAATTTATTTACTAGTCGCTTGGTAATTAAAACACATAGATCTTATTTATTTAAGATTGAACCCAAGTCGAATATTTTGTTTATTTTTCCGGGTACACTCTTGCATTTGGATTCCCCTGTAGCTTTGCCGGTGACTTAAACGCATGACGAGAAAGTGTACCGACTTCAACAAGCGGTTTGGACAGTAACATCTCAATAACCTCTAAACATGTAAAACAATTTATAAATAAACAAAACAAAATACAGAGAGGATGTTAGGTGGCATCTAGAAGTATAGTACCAAAATCTAAAGAAATGCACAAGCAACAAAGAGGTATTGGAAATAATGCAGTTGTTAGTAGAAATATAGTATACAGTACTTTTTGGAATAAGACTATAAACACAGTAGAACGGTTAATAATAGACGAGAAAGATTCTCGTACTGAACAATTAAACATTATATATATTATATCGCCTGCCTAGAATCTTACAGAATATAGGTAATTCCTGTGGTAAGACAATGACAAGAAAGGAAACTTCAACTTGGTGTGATTTTTGTAAGTTCTATTGAACGAAAAACTGATATTTTAATTTTCGTGTTGTTTGTGCGTGTTTCTACAGTGTTCATAAATGTTTCTGGGTCCAGTTGGCTATGGAATCTAATTTTGATGTGCCGCCTTATTGATTTATTTCAACAACTAATACGTATATGTTTTCTGTCATTTCTCAATTGCAAGTGTCATTGTCCTGCATTTAGCAGTTTGCTGTATTGTTCCACATTTTATTTATTATTTGTTTTTTATTTAGTTATTGTTATTTATTATTGGTTATTAACAACTAATTTTAACTTACTTCTTAAAAAAATATAAGATTAAGCAACCATCATAGCAACGATGCAATGCAACGTGACAAACATTCTAATACATACTCTGTCTTTCACAAGGCAGCAAATGCAGCCGCAAGCATGATTTCACAGCCCACTGGACCCAGAAAGATTTATAAACACTTTGTATAATTTTATCGTGCTTTCTTGTCTCAACACATTCAGAACTCAATATAGAATCCTTATAAATAAACAGGAATCACTTTATTTTCGTTTTAACGCTTGCCGTTATAATTGTTATAGTTTTTAGAACCACCATTGGTCATGAGTTTTCGCTATAACACTGTAAGAGCAACAAAGATGGAGAACATCAAGACAAGCCCTCTTAAATTCCAAATGGAAATGTAATTCAAATAATAGATCAATAGAAAGGTCTTTCTACTTCCTATTTCCTCCGTTTGATTTTTTTTTATTTGGTTAATTTGTTCAGAAGATACAGGGTATTAAATCTAAAACATATAAATATAGATATAAGTATCTTTATAAACAAGCTTTTGTACCCACGTATTATTAATTATTGATAATTAGGTTTGTTTGGCAAAACACACGAATGACATTAAATAAAAGTGACATTTGTTTTCATTTGTGTCTGTATCTTCTTTAGAAGTCTTATTGTAAATATATTTATTTCTGTTATCTGGCCATGATTCATTTCTATACAGAGAGGGTTTTCGTCCCGGTGTAAATGCTGCTGCGTACTCGATAGGCGGTTTAAATTAGGAAGTCATCAATCTTCCAACGCATACAGGCTGTTTTGGTTACATTATAGTACGGGGCGTGTTGTTGCTGTCTTGCACAAACTTAACCACCTTTTATTGTCTTTACGTTTTTTATACCATCTTTCACTTTTATAGTTTCTTTCGCCTTATTTTTAGTCTTCCTCTTCTCTAGCTATGTTTGGTTTCCAATTACTAATTATCTTAGGTACTGTGCCTGCGCGTGCTTACACCATCTTAATTGTTGTTTATCCTCACCTATGTTTAATCTAATTTACGATTAATTCTTCTCCCCTTCTGCGGTTAGTTCTAGTATGTCTCTCAATACCTCTCTTTTTCGCAAACCCGTAATTCTTTCTCCTATTTTTTTGTTATATTCCACGTTACCGCACTGTGCGTTATAATGGGTCAGATCGCCATTATTTCTAATTTCCAAATTGTCCATTCTTTGTTCTATTTCATATTTCTTCGGCAACGATAAACTGATAATAATAATAATTAACCTAGAGGTTGTTGTGAGGTCGGTCTTGCTTTAAGCAAACGATTGCGTATGGTTTGAAAAGTACACATCTGGATGCAAGGTCTTTGATGCCTGGTGTTGTTTTTCTCGATTTTCCAAACCGTTTCCTACAATGCACCTACCTTCAAAGGCACTTGTGCGTTTTTGCTTACCGACACCAAATCTATGACCATGGAAAACTTTTTGCCAGCATCTCCAGCACGAATGCACTGCAGACATATCCTGGCCGAAGTATTTTGCGATTTAACAGATTTGCGAATACCAATAATTGACCACACACAATGTCTGTGTTACGTGTAATATGTGATAAGACAACTTTTACTACCATATGTATTTGACAAGCTCATGATTTTTATACTTCACTGCAGTATAAACTTTTTTCTTGGAATTATAATATTATCTGATCTGGATCATTTTCTTGGTGTGAAGTTTCTCAATTTTGTTAGGTATTTGTTACAGCTCTTTTGGAATATTGTTGTACATCTTTGTGTATATTTCGTAGTACCTTTTGGGGGTTACCACTGTGTCTTCGGTTACTGTGTACTTCTAAAGTACTTTTTACATATATCAGTACCTACCCTTTTTACCTTATAACATCTTTCACTTTATTCTGCATCGCTTAGATTAGATGCAGCGTTTTTGTTTGTATTCCCTTTAGAATATTTGCGTTTATAAACAGTAACCCTGATTACGCCCTGTTGTCAGCAAGGAGGGCGCTTTTAGAAATGCTGCTTTTGCGTTTATGGAAATCGACATTTGCTGCCGTCCATAAAGTTCATACTGTCAGCGTTATCACTTACTGATTCTTCGTGGATATAAGCAAGGTATTGGGTGTACTTTTGCAGTTTTCAACCAGAAGCAGGCAGTGATTGCCACGGCTTTGTTTTTCAACCACTTACGTATCTAATGTGTAACTCTCGGCCGTTTAGGAGTTTTTCAATGACAATACTACTAATTGCTGTCTGGTCCTCGACGCAACTTTGTTCTTAAATTATCCTAAACTTGGCGGGATTTGACAGACGTGTCAGTCGATATTAATAAAGATAAGAATTGGTCAAAGTATCAGCGGCCATATTTGATTCAAAATGCCTGTTATTATATTGAAGTAGTAGCCAGAAGTTCTGTCATCCATCTCATTTTATTTAATAAATCAATCTCGTAAATTCTAACTTTGATCAGACAAGATTTATAGGCATGTGTTACAACTAATATTTGTAAGAGATAATGTAGATTTTATCAGATAATAGAGTTTACATATTTTGAAGTTCATTTCGACGTTACATAGATCTCTGCTCAAATTCGACGCATTTTGCTTGAAAATGAGACGTTAGCAGTATTGCAAAGTATTTGATCACGATTTGAGGCCTTGATTGATATTTCTTTTTAGATTTGTATTACTTTCTTATGAAACCATTATACTTAGTTTTTGAGAATACTAAAATAAAGACAGTTTTACTCATTATAATTTTATTGCTTTTTCTACTTATCTAATGGTATCTCTAAATAATTTAAGGATAACTGTTAAAAATAAATTATATACAGTAAGTAGAAGTATTCTACAAGTAAAGTCTTATATTAATCAATAGCATAGTTAATATTTTATAACAGCTACATATTTTTAATGTTTTATGTTTGACGTTTTAACAGGATTATTACGTTGTTGTTTTCTCAAGTACTGATTCATTTTCCTTTTGATCCAAGGCAAATATTCAGGTATGTTTGTATAAATACCAGGCCATCCTTCTAGTCCGCATCCCATTCCATAACTGACAATTCCTTCAGCTTGCCAAGGACCTGTACCACTTTGCACCATGATGGGACCACCAGAATCTCCTGAACATGAATCTAAACCCTCCTCACCCCCTGCACATAGTTGCGTGGGTAAGACAGTCGTTCCTGCGTTCCTGTATATAGAGCCACATTGATCTCTGTTTACTCTATGTACTATTACTTTCAATTTTATATGACTGCTTTCCTCTAGAAATAGAAGATACATACTATGTTATTTACTATGTATTATGTATTATTATATATTATGTTTTTGAATGAATTTACAAAAAATCATAAAGTCTTAGGGAGTGAACAATATGTAATTATAGCCAATGAAGACTCTTAGAAATGATGGGAGATTAATTTAAAAAGATCTAAGATATCTAGGAAATGATAACTAGGTACTACGACCATGAACGAATGAATCACTTCGTCCCTTACATCTATTGAAATTAAGAACTTAGAAAAGGTTTTGTTATTACAGTACAATGAAGTCAAGTTAAGCTACCTGTATAATGCACACATTACAAAAAAAATTAATTGGTATCGTACGTACGAGTCTCTGTTTTTCCCCAGCCTGATAACCACATTTCTGTCTCTTGAGTTTCTGCTTTTGCTAAACATATAGGATAAACAAATTCTGCAAAAGAAATATTTATTAGTTTTATTTTATTTTAAAATAGCCTGGAAAATATGAATGACATTCATGAATTATTCATGATAGTTTTTGCACTAAAATAAATTATCGTGACTTTCCCTTTTTATATATTATTGAACAAAATTGCAGTTTTTATTTAAATTATTTAGAATTGATGAACAAAACAAAATTACCAAAAGGTGGTTTTATAAAATTCCCAGGATTTCCCTTTTCTTTCCATTAAAACAAATGTGTAAAATAATTAGATAATACATAAACCTCAACAAGTACATTTGAAATTATTATGAAATGAATCACTCCACTTAATTGTTTAAACATAAAAACCAGTAAAATTAATAATTCTTAATAATGATTAAAAAATTCAAACCATTTATAGTTTTTCCTCAATGAAATCATAATTGATAAATCACTTCCAGTTTTTTTCTTTTTATAAAAAAGCAAATTCTTGCTAACCTGTAAATGTTGCGGGATCTTTTAGTGGAATAAGAGCAATGTCGTTATGTTGTTGGATTGTATCAGTGTATTCGGGATGTACTATTGGATTTGCTGCTCTTAGCATTTGAGGTGGATGAGCGCATCTTCTGTTTTGTAGGGATCCTTCGCAGTCTAGAAGGGTGTACGTATCATGTTCACCCAATTGTACTTTAAACCTAAATTATAAATACATTAAATTTAAATATAAATAAATAATAAATAGTCACTTTATAAGTGAACAAGGAGAGAATAATTTTTAAAACTCACTAAACCTATCAAATAACGTGATTTGCAATTGTTTGCAATCATTTGCACACGTTTTTCCTGCACAGTACTAATATTTGAGTAGGTTTCATTTACTCATATAAACTGTTTCTTTTGCTCACTTTATACCAGATTGCAATTTAATGAAGTTATTTATGAAAAAAAAAGCTTAGAAATTAAAAAGTGACTAGATCATGTGTCCATTGAATCCCAGCTTGCCGCCATTAGAATTGGATTAAAAGTCTCATCTGAGAAAGGAAACTATAGAAAAGAAAGTTATATAAGGAAGTAAAGAGATCTTCAAAGTATCTTATAAATGGAATGAAATAGTTAGCAGATATAAGAAGTATTCAGATTACATTGACCATAAACAACACCAATTCTGGAAACCTGAATAAAACTCGACATTCTTAACAAAACGAAGATTAAGGCCAGCGAATCATACACAAAGACTTTAATAAAGAAACTTACCAAATGTCTTAGTGTGAACCTCAACAAATAGAAATATGTTTGTTGACTTAGAGATCTTTAGAACGAAAAAATCAATGTTCAGTCTTTTGAGATAAGTCAAAACTCTTACAGCTCTAGTTTCTGATTGTTGGTCCATCTTGATAATGATGGGAGCAAATTTTTACAGCACGGCATGAATATTTTATAGAAAGTTTACAATGTTGCACAATAATAACACATCGATCACTCCGAGAACTAAATATTTCTCTTAACCAATCCATGTCCATTTTGTTTGATGCACAATAGTAAACCTTTGTTTTGGTCCTGGTTATAAAAATGCAATTGCCAATAAATGACAAAGAATATTTAGAAATTGCAGAATTTCAATTTCTAGAATTTGGATATCATTTCCATTTTAAGGCTTTTCTTCCATTTGTCGTATAGATAAAATCTATTTTCTTAGATCACGAAACTTATAAGCAGTGAGTACCTAAGTATACTTCTAAATGAAAGACTGTTTCTAATATAACTCATTGAGACACTTACATAAAAAGGGATTTTTGATAGTTTTTTTGGTTAAACTCGCCAATTACATCTGCGAATATCAGATTTGTATGCCTTATGAGCTGGGTGACAATCCTAAAGAAGACGCCTTTGAGGACTAGTCTATCTTAACATGGCTATTTGTGTCACTGCTGTAAAGGTTCGTAGTTAAAAAACTGAGAAAATAGTAATTTCCTTTTTTCTTCCTCTTGCATTCAGACGCTAACTGTATTAATATACACTTTTATTATGTTATAATACTGTTGTTTTGAATGGATGGCACAGCATCATATAATTTTATAATAAATCAAAGAACGGTTTAAGATTTACATACATAACGATAGATTCAAAACATATTAATGCCAGACAAGAAAACATGTTCACCATTAGACACATGTCTTTTGATTCTTTTGCTATTGCTGAGATTTCCAACTTTTCTTTAATAAACTAATTTCAGTTGTGGTGGTAGGTTTCCAGTTCTTGATAATTTTTGCTTTGTAAATCATATTAGAAGCACTAAACCAATTTAAATGCATAATTTCCCTATTTAGTGTTCAACTTACACCTTTTATTAATCACTCATTTGTTATGGGATAGTCTATGCACACAACCTTATTTTCGTTAGATCTCAGACTATTATCCTCCGTATGATTTCGTTATCAACGTACTCACAATTCCTAATATTATTTAAAATGTACTGTTGGGAGCAATTGAAAGTAAACGACATTGACGATAACATCAATTTTATGGTCACTTTTTAGTCTTGTAAATTAGACTTTATATCTCAATTACTTAGAAATCCTATCTAAATCGTAAAATCGCAAATTTCAATAATCAATTAGCTTTGAAATAAAGTTTGACATTTTTAATGATCGTATAGTAACGGATACTATTAAAGCAGCATTTGCATAGTTAACATCTGCTTCGTTTACGTTTAAATTAAAGAACTGACACCGATTTGATTTAGCCTTAATAACTTTACTACACTGTTCGACTTATTCCTGCTTTTGGTTTCTCTATTTCTTCAGTAAAGTTTGGATTTTGAATCATTGGTTTCTATGGCAAATATGTTTGTCATTTACACGAGCAAATGTGACCAAACAAAGTAGTTGTCTGGCCATTGAAAATGTGCCAACCGTCATGGCTGAACAATTCACACTTTTAATTTGCATTTATGATGCCCGAGATTCTAATCTTAAAGTGAATTTTTCCGTAGTGTTCCTTGATTTCTATCAATTACTTCTTTCTCATTTTTGCCTTCGTTCTTTCTAAAACTTCTTCACAGAAGAGGAGGTTCCTATGAAACAATCCCTTTTTAGAAAAATTTCTTTTCTGGTGATTTTTTTGTTAATTTAGTAAATATATCCATTATAGATAATTCATTTACTATAATAATCGTTTCCAAACCAAGAACTGGTCAAAAATTAACTTCTAATTTGGAAAATGTTTGAGAAAATACATAATCATCAAGCATCTCGTGTGTTTTCTCAATAGAAACCATCAACATTATTGTGTTTTAAATGGATCACTAAAAACAACGCATCACCATTTGGAGCTTTCAAGAGTAGACATCTCCCAAAACAGTTGATATACAGAAACCTTACCACGGTTGTCTCAAAACCCTTTTCAGATAGGACCTAAGAGATCAGGTCTATATTTTCTTGTTTAATTCTTTTACAATTTCAAAGATGTTTATTTTAACAAGCACGACCAAAAGGTAAACTTCCTTAGAGTTTGACTCTAAAAATCAATATTATGTTTACCATCGTCGACATCAATGTTATGTTTATCATGATCAGCAATGTTTTGACCTGTTTCGATTTTGTGGAAGGCAGAGATCTATACACATACAGAAGGTACTGTAATAGTTATTAGTAACTCCGCTCTTGGAAAAACTGAAATAATTACAACTTATCTTCTTTTTCTCTTGATCATATTTCTACAGCTTTGGAACATCTTGAAACACAAATAGTGTTAATCACAAATAACGATAACATGGATGATAATTATCCTTAAATTGTTTTGTTTATGTATCACATTTTGAAGTTTGATGATTTTTGTATATCTTCATTTTAAGTTGGTTTTTTTATAGATAGTCTAAATATAATCTTATAGGACAATTGCTAGTACTCGACCTGTTAGTTATGAAGTTTTCAGAATTTGCTCAGCTTTTTTTAGAGGTTGTCAGGTGATCTGGACGTAATTAGTTTCTGAATCTATTTTACGGTCGTACTTAGACAAACGTAATTGTAACATTTTTATGATTTTACAAAATTAATCTAAATAGACTTTTAAAGTCTTATGACTTATGAAAATTCATTTATGTCTACGTAAGTATCCAGCTGATTAAGTAAAATTGAGAGTTGAATTCGACGTCTGGTGTTCTTAGTCTTGTTTAAATACACATCTTCCTTTAAGCTATCGCTACTAACAGTATTTTAAACTTAATCTTAAAAGGTAGTTAATGTTAGTACTGGCAATCTTAAAAAGTATCCACGCAAATACTGGTAAGTTAATTTAAACTTTAGTTAAATTTTAACTAGATTTACTTTAATCTCAAACATACACTGGTCCTAACGGTGCTAATGCCTTAGAACGAATGCAATGGGCAGCAGTCAAAACGAACTGATTTGCTATCAAAAAGCCTGCGCAACCAAATGTAATTACACCATCCGGTCGACGATGCAACAGTCTGGCCATCCAAGGAAACTCTCCAATGCTGGTTTTTCCTCCACCAAATATTCTCGATGGTAGCACGATGGTTTGGTTTCCACAATTTCTAGGGAGGGGATTGTTGTTCTTCTTTTTTGGACGATTGGTTGTTGGAACTGGCGTTACTAAAACATGAATACTATTAAATTCTGAGTTATGCTAACTTTTTACTTCTAACACTCCTCTCCCCCAATTCTGTAAATTATAACGATACCGTTACCCTCCGATTATTATAGTTAAAATAACGATTTTTTGTACAGAAGTATAGTGTATCAACATCATTATTTTAACGACAATTTACAGAGAAAGGTGGCTTTAGTAGTTATTTATATAATAAGAGTGTAAAGAGAAGCTTTTTGAACGAGTAGGAAATCGATACGTCAATTTTATTGCAACTGTTTATAGCTGTCAACTTTTGACATTACAACCAGTTGTAAAGTGCCAGTTTTACAGCGGTCGTGCAAAATAGTTATTTATATAACAAGAATGTAAAGTGAAGTTTTTTGAACAAATAGGAAGTTTATGGCATGCAGCAGAGACCACTGTAGGCATGAGCCTTTTCGGCATAGGTGGAAATGCGGTAGTTTGGTAGGTGAACGCTGCTGCACGCAGTCAAGGATGGTATAGGGTAGTTGATTGCAAACTTTCGCTTAAAACCCCCCTAAACGTGTCTGGCCTTGTCAGCCAGGGGGGGAAGTGGCGGCTGTGAGTACCACAAACCCTATGAGTTCGAAAAAGACACTTTACACTCGAGTTTGTTAAAGACAAAAATAATATTCTGGGTTTGAATAGTTACCATAAATAAAATAATAAATAATTGAATATAATATGTCAGATGAATTTTACTGTAATAAAATGTTGATAATAAATTAAACTTTAACTAACTGCCTGTATATTTTATTAAACTCCTATAGGTTTCAATTGGTTATGGGCCCAGGCAGGTATTTAACCATTTTTTAAAATTGAGACTTCACGTGTGTACCAGGTGTATACCTATGAAATGAGACTTTCAGCTATTAGACCACAGATGTCGCTATGAGTATTTTTAAACTGTCCCAAATGTCTTATTTTTTTCGTCTGTCATCTGTCAACAATATTCAATTCATTGTTTGTGATGTTTCATACAACAACGCATTTTTTTTCGCTCTTAAAAATGTCGAATTTCGTGCCTTCAAACTACGATTTGCGGACATCGTTGATTTTCTGTTATCAATTGAAGAAAAAAACGCTTCTCAAGCTCATCAAATGCTTATAGAAGCTTACGGTGGACATGCTCTAAGCAGAGCACAGTGCTTCAGGTGGTTTGAAAAATTCCGAAGTGGTGATTTTAGCGTGGAGAACGAGGAACGTGGCCGGCCACCGAAAAAGTTTGAGGACACCGAATTGCAAGCATTGTTGAATGAAGATGATGGTCAAACGCAAGAAATGATGGCAGAGCAGTTGGGAGTGACCCAAAAAACCATTTGCAAACGTTTGAAAGACATGGGCATGATTTTAAAGGTCGGAAGATGGGTGCCGCATGAACTGACTGAAAGGCAGCAAGAGAACCGAAAAACCACTTGTGAAATGCTGCTCTCCCGGTTCAAAAGGAAGTCTTTTTTGCATCGAATCGTTACGGGTGTATTTCTCCAATCCCAAGCGTAAACGATCGTATGGTCCGCCCGGCCACAAGCCAAAATCAACGGCCAAACCAAATCGCTTCGGCCGCAAGGCAATGCTGTGTGTTTTCTGGGATCAGCATGGTATGATTTGGTACGAGCTATTAAAACCAGGTGAAACAGTTGACGGTGCACGCTACCAACGACAATTGGCCGATTTGAACAGCGCTATACACCGAAAACGCCCAGAATATGCCGATCGGCGTCACAAAGTAATTTTCCTTGATGACAATGCACCACCACATCGAACAAGAGCGACCCGGGAATTGGTGGAGACGTACGATTGGGAACCGCTGGTGCATGCGGCTTACTCACCAGACTTGGCGCCTTCCGATTATCATTTGTTTGCATCAATGGGCCACGCACTTTCCGAGCAGCGCTTCAATTCTCACGAAGAAGCCAAAAAATGGCTCGATGATTGGTTTGCGGCCAAAGACGGCCAATTTGTTTGGCGCGGCATTCACAAATTGCCTGAGAGATGGGTAAAATGTGTCGCTAGCGATGGCTATTATTTTGAAGATTAAATTTGTAACCATTTTTTGTTAATAAACGTTTAAAATTGAAAGAAAAAGTCTCATTTCATAGGTATACACCTATGTATGTGCATGACAATTTAAATATTTGTAATCGGCAAGAAGGTAAAATAAACTGATTAAGATGAGTGAAAAAGAAAATACGATTACAAAACTCCGAAGTACTGGAGATAACTGGTCAATATGGAAGTTTCAAGTTAAAGTATTATTACAATCAAAGGAATTATATGGATATGTTACTGGTGAAGAAAAGGAACCTAAAAAACCTGACACGGATAATTGGAAGAAGTGGAAGAAAAAGGATTACATAGCAGTAGAATTAATTGTTTTTAGAATCGACGAAGGTACGTTACCGTTGATTATTAATTGTGATACGGTCCTGGAAATTTGGAACAAATTATTAAGTGTGTTTGAACAGAAGTCTGAAAATAGTGTTTATATGATGCAACAGAAATTTATGAATTATAGTTGGGATAATTCAATAAATGTTTCAACGAATATAGCAAAGTTAGAAGAACTAACATTTAAACTAAACGAGTTAGGAGAACCTATTAGTGAAAAATTAATAATAATTAAAATTCTAACTTCACTTCCTACAGAGTATGGGTATTTTATTTCTGCTTGGGAAAGTATGCCAGAAAACAAAAGAACTTTAGATATTTTGACAGCTCGCCTTATGAGTGAATCTGGAAGAATCAATCAAGGAAAAGAAAATCTTAATTTTAATTCTTCTAATAGTAATATTGCATTAATAGGAGAAACATGTTATGTTTGTGGTAAAAAGGGGCATATATCTAGATTTTGTAAAGATAAAAAGCCAACACACAACAAAAATAATAAAAGTCAAGTAGATAAAACACATATTTACTGTGACTACTGTAAAAAGCCTGGACATATATCTAAGTTTTGCTGGTATAAAAAATATAAGAAGAATGATAAAATAAATAAAAATGCTGCATTTGTTGGTTTAGATCTTTCCGAAATGAATTCAGCATTAGTTGATTTTAATGACGACGAAACTTGGATAGCAAACAGTGGTACGAGTGAACACATGAGTAATCAGAAAGAATGGTTTGAAAATTATTATGAATTTGACAAACCAACAGAAATTAAAATAGGTAATGGTTCTGTAATAAATGCATATGGTAAAGGTAAAATATCACTTATTGCTTTTGATGGACAAGATTACATTCCTACTGAATTAAATGATGTATTATATGTACCAGATATTAAATTTAATCTGTTTTCAATAGGAGCAGTCCTCGACAAAGGTTATACCATGATGACAGATAATAAAACATATAAAATAATTAAAGGACACGATGTTTATGCCATTGGTTTAATAATTGATAAGTTATATCATATGCAATTCAGACAGGCTGGCTCAATAAATGTTAATCTGAGTATTTCAAAAACAGAAACTGTTAAAAATTTTCATGAGAAATTTTGTCATCAAAATATAAAACATGTTAGAGAAATTCTAAAAAAGCATAATGTCAAGTTTATGGACGATCTAGATTTTTTTTGCGAATCATGTTTAAAAGGTAAACAACATCGATTACCCTTTAAACCGAGCACAACAAGACCTAAAGACGTTGGTGAATTAATACACATTGACTTGTGCGGACCTATGAAAGTCGCATCATTGGGAGGTTCATTATATTTACTTTTGAAAGACAACTTAAGTCATTTCCGAACTGTTTACTTTGTGAAGAATAAAAGTGAAGTAAAACATAAAATTGTAACATTTATTAACTATGTTAAAAATAATTTGAATTTTAATGTTAAAACGATTCGAACTGATAATGGTAAGGAAGAAGTTAATTCAGTCGTTAAAGAAATTACTGAAAAAGAAGGTATTACTCATCAGTTATCTTGTGCTTATACACCGGAACAAAACTCTCGAATAGAAAAGGAAATGAGAACAATTGTTGAAACCGCTCGTACAATATTACATGCAAAAGATTTTCCAAAATTTTTACAGGCAGAAGCCGTCAACACCGCGGTTTACACCATCAATTTGACAGGAAACAGCAGTGTAGATGGAAAAACACCTTATGAATTGTGGTACAACAAAGACATCGATTTAAATAAACAAAGGGTTTTTGGAGAAATAGTTCATGTACATATTCCCAAACAGAAACATCTTAAATGGGATTCAAAAAGCAAAAAGGGTTTATTCGTAGGATATCCAGAATGTTCAAAAGGTTATAGAGTTTATTTTCCTTCCGAAAATAAAATTGATATAGTACGAGATGTTATATTCGGTAAAGAACAAAATAAAGATTTAGGAGTCAAAGAAAATAATGAAAATACAAGAAAATGTGTTTAAACTATGACAGTTATGAATACCAAGAATCTGAAGAAGAAAAAGAAGATCAAGCGTTTAGAGAAAAGAATATAGAATTTAGAGAAGAAGAGAAAAGACAAGAATCTGAAGAAGAAAAGAAGAGACAAGAATCTAAAAAAAAAAGAGACAAGAATCTGAAGAAGAAGAGAAGCAACATATGGATGAAGAGAATTTTGAAAATTACAATTTAAGAAACAGAAGAAATATTAAGAAACCAGAACGATACGTAATGATTTCAAATGAATTTGAAGAACCAAGTAGTTACAAAGATGAGATGTCAAGTAAGTCATCTATTCATTGGAAAATAGCAGTTCAAGAAGAAATAAATTCATTACTAGAAAATGATACATGGGAAATAAAAGATTTACCTAATGGAAAGCAAGCAATAGATACTAAACGGGTTTTTAAAATGAAAAATGGCAATAATGAAATAATTAAATACAAGGCCAGATTAGTTGCTAAAGGTTTCCAATAAGAAGAGTACGAAGAGATATTTGCACCCGTTGCAAAGATGACAACATTTAGAACACTAATGGCTGTGGCAAATCAACGAAATTTAATATTGCACCACCTAGATGTAAAACCTGCATTCCTGAATGGAAATTTAAATGAAGAAGGCTACATATTTAATGTTTATGGTAACACGGTTTCTTGGAATGCGAAAAAGCAAGGAACGGTTGCAACTTCATCTACTGAAGCGGAATATATTGCAATAAGCGATTCATTATTAGAATGTCTTTGGTTAAAAAAGATATTAAATGATTTGTTTATTCAAATTAAAAATCCAATTATTATTCATGAGGATAACATAGGATGTATACACATTGCCAATAACCCTGAGAAACATCAACGAACAAAGTACATTGATATTAAACATCACTTTATTAGAGAAAAGTTGCAAATGGGGAAGTTAAATTAAAGAAAACACCATCAAATGAACAACTGGCAGATATAATGACTAAAGCATTATCTAAAGAAAAATTTGAAAGAAATAGAAGTCTCTTAGGACTCCTTTAAGTGTTTATTTATATATTTTCTTTGTGTGTTAAAGAAATGTTTAGTTTATGTATTTAACTTAATACTTGTGTTGAATATAATTTTTGAGGGACAAAAATAATATTCTGGGTTTGAATAGTTACCATGAATAAAATAATAAATAATTGAATATAATATGTCAGATGAATTTTATTGTAATAAAATGTTGATAATAAATTAAACTTTAACTAACTGCCTGTATATTTTATTAAAGAAACTCCTATAAGTTTCAATTGAGTTATATTTAATATTTTTTGCACGACCGTATTTTAAAGAAAATAATTAAGAAAAGCTTTCGCCGTTATTTTAAAAAATGAAGTTGGCCAAGATCATAAGTGCCTATCATGAATTCATTGTAACATCGATACGGCTTTATAACATACATAGATACGTCAAATTTATTGCAATTTTTGACATTGACAACGAGCAGAAAAATTTTAAAAATAATTGTTTTATGAAACGGTAAATGATTTGATCAACCTCTGAAAATAATTAGCAATTTGTGTCTATTATTTAAGAATGGAAAATGAGAATAACTGCATACCTGAATAATAATAGAATTCTTCAAATTGCAAGATTGTCAACTCCTAAACAGTTAATTAGATCATTTCAGGAATTCCCATTTTAACACATTTCGACAATTTATATCCTATTATATTTATTATATAGTTTTCACACGTTAGACTATTTATGTTAATTATATTTAAAACTTTTAAATTTGGAATTTCCTTGGAATTAATTAGTTACACAAACATACACAGAAACTTTTATGTAAATAAATAAATCAGATAAGACAGTGTTATAACAACCTGATCTTTGATCTCGTGGTATTTTTCGTACTTTCTAGGATTTAAAAAAAACCGAATTCATAAATATTACTTTAAATTAAGGTATATTCACTTACGTTTATTCAAATAATTATCATGTTCTCCACAACAAACTTTTGGTTGTGCTGGATCCTCATTCGGAGGTCCACACCGTGATGCACGAATAAAATCATGATTGTCCGTTCTACCATTTGTAAGTGAGTTCATAAGTATGCCACATCTTTGTATTTCTATACACGCGCCCCACTGAAGATTCGGTGTGGTGCAGGGTGTTGCAAATTCTTAAAGAAGAGATATACACGTAATGACACGCAAATAGTAGAATTATTGACTTACTTGGTTGAAGTGATTCTGGATTAACTTGTTGCTGATTTAAAGCTGCATAACAAGATATTAACGGCGATAAACTTAACAGAACTATCACAGAAAGTTTTAACATGATGTCTTCTGGTGCAGTTTTATAGTATTCTGATCTAATATGATGCGTGTGTTCTTGTAAGCGTTTTTGTTAAGTTATCATCATGACCTTTTCTTTAATCAATCCATGCCACTAAACATAATAACGTGAATTCAGTCTCTTAGCAGATTGCAGTGGCGGCTACTAAAATTATTATATTTGGAAGTGAGGCTCTACCCCAAAATGCACTGTTACATTTTTCTCGGATGTCCACTTATTAAAAAACTATATATAAAAAGCAAACTTAAGGTGGGGGAAGGCAATTTTTTGCCTCAAAATTCTTTTTCCTACTGCATGACAAATGCTAATTTATTGAGGATTATTTCCTTCTTATTTTCTGTCTTACGTATTTCAATTGCGTATGCTATGTAAGACATCAACATAGTACACACTTGCGATATCAAAACAAAACGGAACATAAAATTTACTCAAAGCCAAGCATAAGACAAAATGAGACTTACTATTATTTTACAAGTTGTTCTAAGTTTAATTTTTCCATTTTCGTATACCAATCAGCCTTGTGATTGGTTATTACAAGGATTACCAATACATTACCGTATTATAAATAACATAATTTACAGGTAGATTCACTAAAAACAGTTAAGTCGAAGTCTAGTTTTGCTGACGTTTTTAAGGTTGCCCAACAAAACAATTTGAAACTTCAGTAAAACTAAACTTACAAACCTAGTTTTAAAATAAATAAAGGCACTAAAGTTAGATTTGTTTATTACAAATGTGCCGAGTAATAAAAAAGAACTTTCGTGATAAGGTGCATATTAAATTTTTTCTGAAATCGTTAAATTAATATATAAAATTTGAAACAATAATACTTAATTTTTAGGTTATGTGTAATTTGCATATCTACAAATGTAGAAGTATAGGTTGCGTAGCAACAACATCCTACAGAAAATAATCACTTCATTGCCAATTTCTGAAAAGTGGATTTGGCTATTGATTTTTAAACGCGTTCAGAAAAAAGTTATCACTTCAGATGTATGTTTTTTGGTTTAATTTTTTGCAGTATTTGCTAATCCCTGTATGTGTCAAGAACTCATTTTGCGTTGCGCGAACTGAAAAATTGTATATTAAGGAACTCTTTTAATAAATATTTTGTTAAAAATGGTAGTTATATTTGTTATTGTGTTTTTGAGTCATAATGAGTGTCCCAAAAATTTTGAGTGCATTTTGGGGTAGAGTCTCACTTCTAAATTTACCAATTTATTTTACTTACTTTTATTTATTTGCTAGAAAATAATAAATAGTGCCTAAAAAGTTCATTTGGATGAAAAAAGAAACATAAAAATGTATTTTATGGGGTAGTAAAAAGCATCTAAACTTGTTTTGTGTTAGAAAAGTAAATATTGGCTTACCTTTTTGAACAAACTGTATCTGCACTACTCCTATCAAACAAAACTTTCAAGCTATTGTTTGTATACAATATAAAGCCACAAAATAGAAACAAGACATTTCCATGAAACTTCAAACACGTTTTGATCATAATTTATACAAAATACATTCTAAGAACAGAATATCAAGTTAATCGAGCTTCCGTTTATAAATATTGCGCAGGATATGCAAGGGTATCATCTTAGAGAAAACTGCAGAATCGTTGCATATCTATTTACATACAGATTAAAGTATGGCTTACAATAAGTAATGTCCTGAAGTACCCCTTCTATAGAATAAAACTAGTTTAAACATGTTTATCTTTTATAATATGTAATTTCGATCAGGTTTTTCTGTATAATCTATATAAGGGCCTTCCACTATTAAGACACTTCATCATTATCTTTTCAAATATCACCAATCAATTAGAACTTTATAATCTTTGAATCCCGTTCGATTAATTTTCAAAAACTTCTGTTGAGTAAATTGAGAATTTTTTCGAGCTCGATTTTTGGTTGAATAGAATTTAAAATGATTTTTTACTACGCCACTGAACTGTAACGTTTGCAGTAAAAAACATAGGACAAATCAGCTTCTGAGAATTATCAGTTAAGAGCTGTCTAATTAATTAATAATCTGTCAGCACCAGTTATATTAGGAGAAATTAAAAAACATTAAATAACAATCCTAAATGTCACGAAAGAATGTCAAATTATTTGCAGAATTTGTTACTAAATACTAACTGATACTAAAATGAAATAATAATTAATTTTGCTGCAAAGCATTTTGTATTCGAATGTGTGCGAATTTGTAACATTTTTCTGTAAATATATGATGTGTTTTCCAGACTGGGCGTTAATCGTTGGAATCATTGGTATTTCAATACCAAGAAATGTTTTGTAACCCGTTAATTACTGACAATTGTTAAAGCGTGGACTGAATGTAGGTGTAAGACACCATGCGGTTTTTTTATTTATCTTAAACATTCCAATCTAAGAAAATGGGTTTTCCAATTTGCATTTATTTTTGCAAACATTTTTATGTCGAATGATTTATTAGCCTTTCCTCCAGAAAAAAAAGCTTACATTGAAACACTCCTAGCGTGCCGATATTTTTAATTTATCATATAAGTGAGAGATTACTGCTTAAAAGATGAACTAAAAAACCATACCAATAAATCTATGGTGAATTAACCTTACTTCTTTGTGAAACTGTAAAAATAGATATTTTGAACATGTACCAGAACAAAACTGATACCTGTACTAGGGTTTTTCTCCGCACGCGGTAACATATGCTTTTATGATATGTGTGGCAGACCCATTTATCATATGAACGGTCTTGCATATTGCACTCTGCGCAGTACCAACTATTAGAATTTGGGCCGGTGTCTTGTATAATAATATATGATATAATAGTAGCGCTGAAAAGATTAACTGATTTGCGAGCGATGATGCTCATATTGTTTTTATTTTGGAATAGACAATCTTAGGTATACTTTTCTTCCCACATCTTAAGCTGGAAGTTGTAGTAACCAATTTGGCCACAACTACAAAAAGTCTTCTTAAGTTAGTCCATTTGATAGCCTTAATGTTCTAGCAGGTTTTAAACGTCCATAGTTGGTTTGTTCTTTCAATGTCAATATGTCTGCCGGAACGCTGCACTACTTAGAATCTAATTCCGTTTGTGCTTCTGTTGTATACGTACTTCTTTACATCTTTTGCAGCTTTGATAAGATTTTGAAACAGATGGTATTGTGGTAACAGGTTTTTATGAATTCAATATTTTGTAAAATTTGAGAAATTTAACATAACAAAATTCGAATTTGGAGAACAATTGCGTAGTTCGTCACTAGTTTGCTTTCCCTTTATCTCATTTCAGCTAGAAGGTACAGTTCTTTGTATTTATTGTTATTATTATTATATTATCGCTATTAGTTGTTCCGTTATCAATATAAAGCACCCTTCATATTCGACCAAAGAAGGCTAGAAATATTCCAGCGGTATTTCGAAAAATGAATTCGTTACCATAAAACTAGTGCAAAAGGAAGCGGTAAAATTTGGAACATGATAGACACCTGGGAGTAAAGCAATAATTCTTGGTTACAATTAACTGGAAAAATTGGATAAAAGACTTTTGGCATTTTCACGTCTCGGTTTTTTTGTTCAAGATTTGCTTTATTTGGTTTTGAAATTACATTTTCAGATTGATAAGCCGATAATAGTAAATTAATCATCGGCTTGATTCCGGTAGGTTTTGATAATACTTGTCAATTCCTAGTTCGTTTTTGGTCTTCTTAGACTGGAATATTTGGTTTTCTTAAGTTGTTATCTGTTGGAGTGAAACCTTCCTGCTTTTTGATCTTTGCTTGGATGCCGAGAAATATGTGATACCTTTTTTATCTATTGAAATGCTGGTTAGACGGTTGTTGTCAAATGGTATGCTTATGCTCCAGACTGTAAAGAGTTTGTTTTTTGCGGGTTTTTGCTAGATTTAGGCAACTACGGTGGAGAACTGATACGCCAGGATTTTAAAGTGATAATTATAGCAAGTTATAAGTGACAGGACGGTTTGATTACGATACGGTAGTTTAGGTTCAGCATTACATGTATGTTGCTATCAGTAGGTGTAGCGTATTTTTTTTGCTGTGTATACAATGTATTATGGTATCAGTTGGTTTGGTAAGTTAGCTTGGCTCTCTTCTGCTGGTTAATGATTGGAGAAGGGAGAACGTATTTTGAGTTAGACATATACGGCGATTGAAAAATGTAGTAAACAATGTCTACAACAGTAAAATAGAAAATAGATAAAAAGAAGTTACGATTAAGAGCTATTCCTGGCAAAGATCGAATGTGAAGTAGATCAGTGCTCCAGTTGTTAGGTCATAAAGTTTATTTTGCATTGCAATTCGATACTGGAGTACTGTCATTTTTGCTAATATCTACGCAAAAATAGTTCTTTTGATAAAAACTCTTTTCTATGTGTAACAGCAAGGTAGTTCAATATTAGTAAAACAGTAAAATGGAGAATTCAACATAAAGTTCTAGATAACAGTGTAGTATAAAGTACTTTTAATGGAAGGGAAACTGAACTGTATTAGGTCGTTTGATTTAGTACGTGCTTAACATGTGTATGCCTCTTGCGAGTTTATTCTAATAGAACCGCTAATTGATCGTCTTAGCCTAAACGATCAAAGTGGTTGTTGTAGCTTGTCCCAACCAAACGTGCGGAAGAAGTGGAGTAGATTTTCTGACAATGGCTTCTGATGGATCGCTGTAGCTTATGGCATGGAGTTCTCGAGCAGCATAAAGAACTTTTAGCAGGACATTTTTTAATGATAAGCCTATCCCAAGCTTTTGGGACATAACTGCATTCTTAGCTGTAATACTGTATGCTAACCGAAAGAAAGTCTCGATTGTAAATTTTTGTACAACAACCATCATTACAAGCTTTCACAGATTTGGATTTGAAAACTCTTTGCTTTAATTGTGTTGGCTATTCGATCACCATGTTTTTTTACGACTCTCCTTACACTTTATTAATCTGTAATACTACTTAGTATAACGATCAAGCTTTTTGGAGAGCAAAATTGAACAACCAAAATGACTAAATCAATTAACTTTTAATTCACTGCAGCTGGAAGAGTTGACCAAGAAATTGACCATTGACGGATAAACATTTCAAATAAATAGATGATCAACAGAGACACCAAAATCTTGTTGTGCAGCTCGTCGTTAAGGCTGTAAATTTAAAAGACATTTTAATCGCCAAGATTTCAACTGGTTTTGAGTAAACGTATGCAGTAAATTCGTTTTCTCGTGAATATTAACCTTTGCAAAATGCAAGAAAATTCGAAACGGTTGGTGTGTTGTTAGGTGGATCCCAAAAGAATAAGTATGGCCGTGTGAACTAAAAATCTGCACAAACTTAAAGATTGATTAATTATTTAACAGAGATATAAAAAATCTGGCAAGAGTAGCAACATATTTATACTAGTGTGAAGTAATGTAATGATGAAGTAATTTTGGCATATACTTTAGCCATCGACAGCTTAAAGTGCTCAGCTGTGAAATGGCATAATTTCGCTTTAATGTGCGTTTATATTTTGCTTTAACTGATACCAAAGCCGTCTATCGATCTGACTTCGGTGTGTTTGCTACATTTTCATCCATGGTAACATTCAATCGAAACGTGGGTTTTAAAGACCATTTCGTAATTTACGCAAATAAGTGTTCTTTGATGTTCCAATTGATTTTTGCCGTATTTATAAAAGCCGAATTTCTTTTTCATATTTTCTATTTCTTTGCAACATATTCATGCGTAATTTCAAACTTCCTTCTAAGTTTCCTATATGACTGTCCAAGTTTACAAACAGCTGTGCTTACAAGTTCTTTCTTCTTCCCTCTTGCCCTCGTTCTAGTTTTTCTGCCATTATCGAATAATCTGCTAAGCAGTGTTTTACACTTAACCCTCTTAAAAACATCATAGATGGTCATACGCATCAGAACGAGTGACAGTAAACAGTTTTCCAGGTTCGCCACGTTTCATGTGGAATTTTCCAGTCAATCTTCCACGACTGTCTTCATTAAGTTGTTTCACATTCGGTTTAAGACGTCAAACTTTTTGTCGTAATTGACGGTTAAGGTGAGTAAAAATATAAAGTAAGCAACGTTCTGTGCAAAGGCTACTGCGTATAATTTTTTCAAGTAAGAAAAGTTTGTGCAGATTTTCAGTTGACACGCCCATATTTAAGGGAAAATGAATTAATTCTTATATTCTTTACACGCACTAGAGAAAAAGTTTTGAAATCCTAGCAATTTGTCAATCAAGAAGAACCATGAACTTAAAGTTTTGGCTAGTTATAGAAAAGTTCTGCAAAAGCTTGTATTTCTTTAGCTAAATGTATGTTAATACATTTTACCTCAAAATCACTAGCCAAGGAAAGAAAACGAATTGATACTTCTTTTAGCGTTGCTAGAAATAATAAGTTATGGAATTTAAAATTAATTAATTTAAAAAATGTTGTGCAATATTTAAAAATTCTCTTGGAAAGAAATATTTGTTAGTCATCCTTAAAAGACTTTGTGATACGAACTGTAAGAATCTTTAATAAGTAAAGTAAGCTTTTCCGCTGAATTCCTATATTTTTGGCAATGGTGGTTGGTTTTTTTATCTGCCGATAAAAGCGTATATTTCCTTAAACTTCTAGATATCTTTACTTGCTTAGTTAGATAATTTTTAAATAATATTAAGTTTTTATTATTTTATGTCTATTTTAGTTAAAATTATGCATGGAATTTACAAACTTTCTATACTGTCAGGATATATTTGTACTTGTTTGTGTTGACTACAATGGAAATTCCGCGGAGAAAAAACTTGTGTTTAACCTACGACGGTATCTATTTTCGATAAGATTATTAAATCTTGTGTTTGTAGCATTTTTTATTATAATTCTTTAACGTTGGTCAGACTTTTAAGAAATTAGCGCAGAAAAGATAAGACAGTGTTATTATAAAACAAACTCGATAAAAAACTAACCACATGTATGGCACAACACTTCCTGAACACAATTAATCTATCCTTAAAATAGACTCAGTTTGAGGAATAATCAAAACAGATAAACAATACAGTCACTGCTGATTTCCGATTTTAAGATATTAGTTGAATCAACTTTCCTTAAAAATTTTCTAAACACATCAAACTTCCTTGCGCGAATCAGAAGGAAATACTAAAGCATATTTTCAATTCGTAACATGATACAGTTTTAAATTGAAGCAAATTCGACACCCCCTCGAAACTTCCTTTACTGCACTGCTATTGAATGGCATTATAATATAAAAGAATAATAAAAAACAACCAAGTTTCCAAATCAAATATTCAAAACGATTCGAGTATTGAATGAATATTTGGATAATCTGAAATGCGAGGATCGCATGCTAAAAAGAGGATTGTTAACAATCGGTGTATAATGCAACGCCATTTCTGGAATTTAAAATGAGTTCGAGGGCGAGATAACTACCTATAATTCTATCACGAAACCAATTTCGACTTTTTTTAGAATAAGAAAATTCTAAACGTGTATACAGCCGTCTATTTTCTTTCTGGTATACATAGAACTGAACTTTTACAAATAAATCTGAAATCAATGGAGAGTCTTTCAGTCATGAAAACATCAACGTCCTGAATATATGATGATTTGAATTGAAATCAAATACATGTCTTGTAATAAAATAAAAGAATAGAAATGGACAAAACTTAAAGCTTTTTTAAATTCGTAACTGTGTAAAATATAATCTTTCAAGAACCGATGAGAATTGGGTTCTTCTAATTACAAACTCTTCCATTTACAATATTTTTCGAACAATTTAAGAAAGGTCTTTTAAACAGAGCCACCGTCCTGACATGGCACCTGAGGTATGCCACGAATTTTGGGAGCGCCGCACGGTACCGATGTAAATTCTTTGGAGTCTGAGGGGGTCTACCCACGCTCAGCTGGGAGTATCAGAGGGACCTCGAGTGTAGTACTTACACCTGTTTCGTTCTTCCCTAACGATGCCAAGGCGTAGAAAAATAAAACTCAAGTTTCTTGGAAGAAAAGGAAACTTTGCTTAGTATCAGACACATTCACACCCACCTTATAATTAATGAATACGATAAAAGCCACTCAAAGAATTTTTATAATTCCATCCAATACGGATGGTAAAGGGTTCACTGATCGATGACTTTCCATCCTATATGTCAGTCCTATGCAGCTTGTTAGAGTTTGAAACGTATTCACCACACAATACTATGCACGGAGGAGTAGTCTTACAAGGCCTACACAGCAATACTTAGTAGTACAGGGACCGTGATACCAAAGTGACCACCATAATATATAATGTATGGCAAGGTCGTGAAGAATATGTCAACGCACAGCACTATGCATGGGGTAGTAATCTTACAGGGTCCCACACTGCAATACATGGTACTGGAAGAATAATGCGTAAATTTTCTACCATATATTGTCTGGCGTGGTCGTAGAGAAGAGCTACATCATTACACGGTACTATACACGGGGAAGTAGACTCACAGGGCGCACACTTAATACCTAGTAAGGAAAGAATGAAGTTTGCCACGTCCGTCACTGAAGCAGTTCACAATGCAGTTGTTAAACCATTTATTTTTTACTATTACTTTCTGCTTACTGGTTCCTCCTCTTTAAGCCATTGCCTGTTTATAACAAGATCTTCTAGTGCACTATTACAGGCCGCTGCGCTAGTTCTTATTTTATAATCAAGATCATAATACGACTGGTACCTCACACTACTACACATTTAGAGGAAGGGAGTACACAGGAGGAGAAAACACCTATTTCATTTTATAGATTTTACTAATATTATAATCTAACCTCGCGTTACTGCTACTTATACTTACTCTAAGACCAGCTTATGGTCTGCCCAACTAACTACAGTCGGGGCCTTAGATCGTGGGCGAATGAGAGGAGCAGATCAAATAACCAGACAACACATTAAATTTAAGCAACTCTATTGACGTCAATTAAAAAGAATAATATACATATAAATATCATATATCACCAAAAAAATTATCAAAACTTATTACAAATTATTTAGTACCTAATCATCAATTAGGACCCTGAAATAAACACTATCTAATAGAAAATCAGAGCCTAAATTTAAAAACTTAGCAAATAAAAGGGCGCCAAGTATTAAGTAATTTAATACTACCTAAACATTATTAGAATGATAATTTAGTTTCATGAAAAAAATGTAGCATAATAAAATTTAGAATTCTATTTAGTCTTATTAAAGTTTATAAGCATTTAGTAAATTTTATTTACGACTCTTCAATAATATAGTAGTTATACGCGTAACCATAGGGATATAACCATACTCATAAAACACTAGTGAATTGTATGGATTTTAGTCACTGGCGGTGTTTTGTTGGTTGCCTATTTATAAATATAAACAAAATAGAAATTGTTATAATCTCAAACTATTTATTGTTAGAAATAATATTTGAACATCGTCTTCAAAGGATCCTTGTATTCCAAGTCTAAAACTCTGTTTGTGAAGACTGTTTACTTTCATTGATTTCTACATATTCAAGAATTTGAACATCACCTCCAGATCTTCCTCAGAAGTGTTAGAATCGTAGATAAATGGGCATTATGTGCTCGTTGAATAATATACTATTAAATTCTCAAACCATTAAATAAATTATTTAAAATCACAAAAAACGACAGGGAACACAATGTCAGAACAGATGCAAAAAAAATTAAGGAACTTACTTGAAAATAGAAGATTCAGCTGATATAGCTATGTCAGACCGAAAAAAATTGTTTCTTATTAACCTGAAATAAAATTCAACACACAACACTGTTCTTATACTGTGTGGCCCATCACTTATGAAATCATTAAAATTAAAACCAACATTGGGATCTTAGACAATTCAAAAAGCAATTTTATTTAAAGTAACTGTTAAGAAAATAAAAAAATTAATTTTATTTACAGAATCTCTTTATGAAATGGTTTTGTGAAACTTTTCTAAAAAAGAAAGATTAACTCTAAGCTTTCTCAGAGCGCCCCAAAAAAAATCTTAAAGCAAAAAAAATTAAATTAAATAAATAAAGTGAAACATTTCAATAAAGCAAATGAAAAATTGGTTACAAGGAAATCCAACAAACTACAAGTAACTAATTCATAGAGGTTAAACATTCCTGAAGAGAAGAAGCCGACTATAAAATTTAAAGGTCTTGCATCACACGATGAGACGAGCAGCCGTTTTCACCGTCAGAGGATGACGTCCAAAATTCACTCGGTGCCGCGCAGTCCCGAGGTGCCACGAGTGTTCTCGGAGCTTAGGAAGTGGTGGAACAACTCCCCACTACTGCATCGGGAGAAACCCCAAGAGCGCTGGCGTCTCCTGCGAACTGGTTCTCCCAAAGAAGCTACTGGCTCTCCCAAAGAAGCAGGTGAGAACAGAGTAAAAAGACGGGCCAGACCAACATACCTTCAATGTATTTGAAGCTTCTTAACAAAGTCCAACAAAGCGAAATAATCCAAAGTTTAGGAAAAGAGCTCCAGGAGGTAGTGCACGCACACACCCGCGAAAGAACTAATCACTTCCCCACAAAATAGGAAAGAAATAAAAAATAAACGGTTAGAACTGTACTACGAACACTGATCAGCACACCAGTCTGCCACCAAGCGAGTTCTTAAACTGCGCCCCCGTCGCAACTAGAAAAGTTGATCGGCCGACAAAATGCACAATCTCCAACCAATGACCCTTCAGAATGCCAATTTGAGGACACCAAAGGAATATATTTCAACTGCTGATGCTTTTACAAATGTACTAACAATTCAAGCTGAACGTTACGAAAAGGTTAAACCTTACAGTTACTCTTTTAGTATTTGGAATGGAATTTACACAACTAATAATAAAAAGGGTACACCTTCTCGGTGAGACAAAATCAACGGTTTTTAAAGCGTGCGAAAATTAATTTCAATCTTCTATTTAGAAAGTTTTGTGATATCTCTGAACGATTTCCGTGAATGACTTGATACAACTTCAAATTTCTAATAAATCGGAATGTTAGTTTGAGATTCGAAAGTAGCACAAAAATCCTCGGATAAAAAAAAGAAAATTAATGCAGCGCTATACAAACTAGGTACTGCAATGCAGTCTGAGTCTGAATACTTACCATTTTTAATTCCTTTGAGTAATTCAATGAAACAATTTGCAAATGCATGTAAATAACGAGTGTCTCAAAAATCTTTACGTCAGAGTTAGCTTTGGAGCTGAAAACGTATGTCGTTTTGATGGTTTTGATTGTCAACTTTAGTGGCAAGTTACTTTTCATAAATCAGTAATCAAAATATACAGCCATAATAGTCCAGTAAAATAAGGCGATTTTAAGGCCAAACCTCGAAATGAAAGATACAAAGCTGAAAATCTCCATAGACCTCTGCCTCGACGTTCTGAAGACGGGCTGAAAAGTCTCATAAGATATCGTGACCGCTAGTCAAGATATCAAAGGCCAAAAGTCACGAAAATCGGTTTTACAAATATCTCGCTTCCTATGGCTCGTTTGACGTTGGAGGTTCTTACAGAACTTGTAGATCATAAAATTCTCTACAAATCCATTTATAGGTTAACGCTATGTAAACAGCGGAGCCAGATGCATAGTAAACTTTACGAAGTTTATTTTGTCATTATTAAAGTTAACAAGTAGTTATTAAATTAAATATTTGCCACGAACATCGGACGAACTATTAAATAAAATCTTCTGCAATTTCAACAAAGGTTGTGGCGTGAACTGTGGATATAGGAAAAGTGGGATTGTAGTTGTCCACAGTTTGTAGTTAGTGTCACGGACAAGCGTGCTTCAATGCCTCATCAATATTAAAATGATTTTGATGAAGAGAATTAATTTGTTCCTGAGAGCCTTTAGGTTTTAGAATCCAATGTGACGAAAAACGAGAATGACGAAAAGAATACGGAAATTGAATTTGGGCGACCAGAAGAGGACGACAACAAAGATGAGAAATTTTGAGACGCATGCCCACTGGTGATGGTATTCAGAGATGAACCGAGTAACTTCTGATACTATTCACTAAGAGGTTGTGTATTGCATTACATCAGTACAACATGGATTAGGCCTAACGAGAATCCATGTCGAAAAAACCCGCCTTTCATTCTACCTCAAAAAATAATATATTTCATTATATAATTAACTTCGTTAAGTGACTATGCATCTGGCTTTGCAAGTTTACACAGCGTTAACCCACTCTCCGTACTCTCTCCTGAAAACGATTAATCATACAAAAAATATATAGAACCAAACAAGAATTTTATGCTCTACGACTTTCGTAATAACCATATTATTAATAACATAAATTAATTTGCTGGATAGATACCATGGTAATCATTGTTAGTACCATTGTATCCATAGCTATCATGTTTCAGATAAAGTTATCTTATTAGGAGGTGAAAAGACCGGGGCTGAATCAGAAAAATCTGACCTATTGCATAGACAAGATTATTTATTATATTACGTTCAATGGAAACACGTTTAGCAGCTGTCAGACATTTTTTTATGCAACAAATTCAAAAGAAATCTCCACTAACAGTAAGGCATGAGTCCCACTGTTTAATCAATCTATAATACCCTGCGGATAAACTATTTCCGGTTGTTTGCAGAACCATTCCCTAACAGCAATCTCTACCTCTGCGTCCGAATTGAACCGCCCGCCGCCCTTTTAGTGACTGTTTTAATAGGCCAAACACATTTAAAGCTCACGGTGATAAGTCAGGACTGTAAGGCAGATGTTGTAAAACTTCCCCATTTCATATGCCCAAGCAGATCTTGAACTGTAAGAGTTACATGGGGTCGCGCATTATCATACAGAAGAATGACACCACTTGTGAGCTTTACGGGATGTGTATTCTTGATGCTGACACGTAAGCGTTTTAAAGTATCTGAATACTGCTCAGCGTTAATGTTAAGACCCGGTTTTTTTAAATCCAAGAGCAGCACATCCTCCTAATAAAAAAATACAGTCATCATTACTTTTCTTGCCGAAGGTTGAGACCGACATTTTTTTGCCTTCGGAGATTATGAATGCTTCCACTGCATACTCTGACTTTTGTAACACATGGGCTGAAAAGTCCCAGGCCTAACAAAGAAAACACGGTTTTTTTTGTTCAAAATTAGCTTTATTAATCAACGTAATTTCCATCAAGAACAACGCAATCATTCCAGCGCAGCTCTAACATTTCAATACCACTTTTGTAGAACGATTTATTTTTTGCCTCAAAATAGGACTCAGTTTCAGCGATAACCTCTTCGTTCGAGCGAAGTTTCTTACCGGCAAGCATTTGTTTTAGGTCTGCGAACAGCCAGTAGTCGCTGGGAGCCAAATCTGGCGAATACGGTGGATGTGGGAGCAATTCGAAGTTCAATTCATGTAGTTTTGCCATTGTTTTGATTGACTTGTGACACGGTGCGTTGTCTTGATGAAACAAAATTTTTTTCTTTGCCATATGCGGTCGTTTCTTTGCAATTTCGGCCTTCAAACGCTCCAATAACGCTATATAATATTCACTGTTGATGGTATTTCCCTTCTCAAGATAGTCGATGAATATTATACCACGCACATCCCAAAATACCGAGACCATAACCTTTCCAGCCGATTGTTGTGCTTTCGGTCGCTTTGGACGAGGTTCACCAGTTGCTGTCCACTCAGATGACGATCGTTTCGATTCCGGAGTGAAGTGATGGATCCATGTTTCATCCCTTGTCACATATCGACGCAAAAATTCCGGTTTGTTACGTTTAAACATGGCCAAACACGGCTCAGAAACACCAACACGTTCTTGTTTTTGGTGAACAGTGAGCAAACGCGGCACCCACTTTGAGCAGAGCTTTCTCATAGTCAAATGCTCATGCAATATAAAGCCAACACGTTCTTTTGATATCTTTACAATGTCAGCTAACTCACGCAACTTCACTTTTCGATCATTCAAAACGATTTTGTGGATTTTTTTGATGTTTTCTGGTGTTACCGCCTCATTTGGACGTCCACTGCT